>JAUNZO010004712.1:0-65467 GCA_031894775.1 Chloris gayana
CGGTCTTAGTATCCGTCTTGTTTCCATACCGGTCTACGAGTTCTTCTATTATCCCAGCATCGGTCGCAGACTCGATCCGTTGCCTATCGCCCTTATCTCGTATCTTCTCCGATTTGCTACCATGTCTTTGCGTATCCATTTCTTCATCATCTCGTATACCCATAAGGCAAGTATACGACGAGTAATTATAAGCTACTTTCTACATTTCATCCATTCATCGGTTATTTTATTATTTTATTATGTATACAATAGTTTATAATTACTCCGTAGTTTTGTAAGATTTAAGAATTTAATTATTCAGCATTAGTGTTGAAATGTACATGTGTACTTCAAAATTTGTAGGGTTATGTGTCTTTGTAGAAGATGACTTTAAAATAAATTTTGTCATGTATTACCTATAGAAATTTTTTCCCATGTGTCTATGTACATGATAACATTCAGATTTTTCTGTGTCATGTATAACTATAAAAACATTTTGTGTCATATCATCTCGCTGAAATATACATTTGTACTTGAAAATCTGTCGGGTTATGTGTTTTTGTAGAAGATGCCTTTAAAATAAATTTGGTCATGTATCACCCTTCGAAAATTTTTGCCATGTGTCTATGTACAAATGACATTCAGAATTTGTTGTGTCATGTATAGCTATAGAAAAATTTTGTGTCATATTATCTCGTTGAAATGTACATGTGTAGTTGAAAATCTATAGGGTTGTGTCTTTGTAGAAGATGCCTTGAAAATAAATTTTGTCATGTACTCCCTATAGAAATATTTTGTGCTATATGACCTGGTTATTTGTAAATTTGTTTTTCAAAATATGTAGGGTTATGTCCTTTGTAGAACATGCCTTTTGTTGCTACATAAGCATTTTCATGTTTGGTTGTTGCAGAATGTTAGGCAACCTCAGCAATTTTGACGTTTCAGTAATTTTGGTAGTTGCATCCGTAAATTTTGTATCGATTATCTGTCTATGTTGCTTAGGGTTTTACCCAATTTGCCCCTGTAATTTTGAAGCTTCAGTAATTTTGGGAGCTGTCTCAGTAATTTCTTGTATTGATGATTGTCCGTGTTGCTTTTATTTTGACTTGAATTGCATTAGTAATTCTGGATGGATGATTGTTTCATCATATTCTGAATTGTCATGCACCCTCATTAGATTTGCACTTTGTTTTGCATTTTGATGAAGCTTGACCAGTAAATTTGATGCTCGATAATTGTAATGTAATGTCCAAGTAATTCTTATTTGGGGTTAGTAATTGTAGTGTAATGCTAAGTAATTGTATTATGTGTTTTTATGCTCAATAATCTTTGTGTTGCGCTCAGTAAATTTTGTGTCACACTTAGTAATTCTTCTCCCACTTTTTTGTTGTACCTTGGTGCTTATGAATTCATATAGTAATATGACCTACACATGACGTATAGTGAATCTATTACTTGCTAATAATATAATCTAATAATCCTGGTGAGGTCGTCAGCCCCCACCTCTAAACCCGTCGCCCTCTCCCTAACCCGTCGCACCTAAAAATGGCGCCGATAGGTGGGTCCCACCGTCCCAAAGCCGTCGCGCGCGGCCGACCTAGGGCCTCCACCGCTGCCTCTTCCGCGCCTCTCCTCTCGTCGTTCTCGCCGTCCGCCGTGCGCCTGTCTCCTCGCCCTCCTCCTTTAGCAGCAACAACGAGATCACGCCGCCATCTGCCGGGTGGAGACTAAGATCTGCGGGATGTTCATGCATGTGCTCGGCTACACCATGACCGCCTCAACAAGGGCGACCCCGTTGTCGTCATCGGGTCCGACATGGACGTCAAGACCTTCCACGACGGCTTCCTCGCTGCCGTGCCTTCAATCCGTATGATCTTGCTCGCCTTCCTCCATCATGGCTCGATTTGATTTGGGGATTTATTTGATGATATTTGGTATGTCATTGTGTGTGCAGGAAGCGAATTGTAATATGAGATCTCGCAAAAGGAGAGTAGAGGAAGAAGAATGACAAGGCGATCAAGGAGGATCAACGATAGATAACTTCCAAGCAAGATGACTCCAAAGATGCAGGTGTGCTCTCTTCCTGCTCAAGCTATCATCCCGAGAGCGCAAGTCCCTCCCACCTGCGCCGACCCCGCCATCGAGAACCGAACAGCCATGGCGAATCCAGCTGCAGGGCCACCCGGTGGGATGAGGTCCTTCCCGCAGGCCGTGTCGGAGGTTACCGAGGAGGCGCCGACTCCGCTCCGTGCCTTCCGGATGGAAGGCCCGGCCATCCCGAAGATTATTAAGCACTTGACGAGTTTGCACCTGCTCTAGTTATAGGTCAACCGCTCGATCCGGATGTTGGCGGTGTTCGGAAAGTGACCAACCGTTTTCCTTTCCCTACCAGAGAAGATGATGATGAAGCACATGCAGGTGGTGCAAATTACTAGCTTTAGATGATGAAGTGCTTGAGGGAAGTTAATGTGGACAATAACACTATTGGATGGTATCGATCTTGTTTGCTTGGATCCTTCCAAACTATGGAACCGATTGAAACATTTGTGAACTATCAGGAGAATATCGGGACATGCGTGTGCATTGTTTATCCATCTAGGTCAAGTCAGCGAGTGCTAGCTCTTAAAGCTTTGAAACTCACGGAGTCATTTATGGATCTTTACCGGAGCAGTTGTTTAACCGGGGAGAAGTTAAGAGAGAAGAAATTGTCTTGGGTTGATATTCTTGAGGAGATACCAATTAAAGTTCCGACTCAAGCACTGGTCGAGTACCTTCATGTAAGAACTGGAACCGGAGTCACCTGTTTCAGAGTGATTTTGACAGACTTAAATTGTCAACTGCTCGTTTTATGGAAAGGAACCTGGAATTTCTGATTGGGTGCATGGATGATCTTTCATTAGAGTAAAACAAGTTCCAATATTACTACTGCAACGTATCAAGACAACAACCACAACAGCAGGCTTGGTTACATATTTTAAGGGAAAATCAATTCACAGTATTTTCTATTGTTCCGCTCAAGTTTGTAGTCTAATTTGTTTCCTGATGGATTAGGGCACAATGGGATTTGGTAGGATGGCTGGTCTGGGTGACCTTTGTTCATGTTTGAGCTTATATTGAAGCTATTTATTTCTTTAGTCTGGAAATTTACTTTATGCATATTTTCATACTGCAGTCTATTCTGTATGCTTGTGAAAGTGTCACTCTGTAGTTTTAAATTTTCTCTTTATACTAATAGTGTGAGATCTACATCCGGGATATTATAATTCTCTTTCTATATGTATAACTTTAGTGAACTATGTCTTGAGAAATATTGAACAAGCAGGGCTTTGGTAAGTAATGGGATCTTGTGTTTCCTGATAAAAGCAACTTTGAGAAGTATCTCTGTTATAATTCTTTTTAAAATTTAAAATATTCAATTTGTTTTTATTATTGGGATTTTTAACTGTATTGATTAAGAGAGGCTGTTGGACTGCTGGTGTCTACAGCCCTGGCTTTATGAGAAAGTAAAACCACATGGAACCAGCTTTTATAAGCCTTCAGTCATGTTTTTCGTAAAAAGAACATGGACCTGTATGAACCTGTAGTATCAGTAAAAAGAAAGAACTCAGTCCGGACCTATAGTATCAGTTTCTGGTTGATAAAGTTTAGGCCTTTGTCTTTTTTTAAAAAATACTATTGGTACTAAAGTTAAGAGCATGCGCCACCTTTCATTCGGATATATATATGAACTGATCTCTTCTCTACACAATTTGATTAATTATATTTAGGGAAATGGATATTGGACCTATTATTATATCTGCTAGAGAGCTGCAATCTGAATGGGCAAGTTAAGTACCACTTAAAGAGGTGGTGATGTCAATGCAAGTGATGATGTTGCTGATGCAGCTCATCAGCTGATTGCATAATGACCCAGTCACCGACAGTAGCCGCAACACAGGTGCTGAGCTTTCTAAAATACTCCTATTTAGTTAGCTAGCTAGGGATACTATGAATGTTGTCTGTTGGCATGTGTCCAGTAAAGCATAGAGGAAGCTGAATCTCTGTTAATAAAAAGACATTGCATCATATTTTAGTTTTGTATCCTGTTGTTTACTTGTCTATGAGATTCACATGGTCCCTCATTCATTATTGAATTTGTGATTGTGATACTATAATGTCTGATTCCAACGAATATTTTACAGCAATGAATTCCCTGCCTAAACAATGAACATGTGTGCTATGAATCTGTGATCGCTTATAAAAATGTGTACCACACGATTGCTTTCTCCTTGACACTCAAAGACAATACTTTTCTACACAATTTAAGAAGAATATGAATGTCACTTGCTCCTCTTTTGTCCTACTAACCTTGTGAGAAGAAACTACATGTCACTTGTTCAGTTAAATGTTTTTGTTGATAATCTCACTAATAGCACAAATAAATGTTTGGTTAAACAGAACTCATTTCTTCATTGCACATTCACTTGCTTGTTTGTTTACAATCTGTCACAGGTCTTTGTTGTGAACTAAGACAACTTGGTCAAGAGTTGTCCTAATTCTTTATTGTAGTTGTTGTGAACTTATCTTGTTTTCTGAAATTTTTAGGTCTATCTGTCTGCAGTCAATCCCATGCTACTGCTAATTAATTCTATTTTGGGAGTGCTCATGTAAGTAGATATATTGTGTTTTTGGATTATAGTTCCCTGTACAATTCTCGAAGGGTCATTAAAATTATAATGCGAAGCCCCTTTCATATCTGTTTCATATTATTTGCTTCAATAAATATTCAATCCCTGCCTTATCAGTTATTTACATTTTGCTTTGGTACTCCTGTAAAAATTGGCAGTCATGATATGCCATTTATATAGAAGTCAGGCCCAAACCATCCTTTTCTACTACACAGTCATATATGGTTTCATTAATTTGCATATAATTCATTAAGCCTTTGGCCTGTCATGCTTAGGGCGATTGATCTATCAAAGCTAGCCCGTTGTGTTGTTGTAGGTTCGTGTTGTTGGGCTGCACAGTGAGTAAATCAGTAAATAAACTCGTAACAATTTGAGTATTGTCTTTTTTTCAATGTTAACACTATGTTGCTTTTCAGAAAATGAAGCCGAGAGTTTTAGATTATATATTCAATGATTAGAACGTGGGTGAATGTTATTAAGCTCTGGTCCTTACTAATATGAATCAACTGGACCATCTTGATTTGAAATAATTTTAACTATGCCTTATCAAACAGTTTTTCTGCCTTGAATTTGCATGCATCATTGTAACAATCTCTCTTTTAAATGTCTATTGTCTTTCAATTCTGAATAATTTCAATATGACTTGCAGATATTCATATTCATGTTTCAATGCGGCCTGGAGAAAGGGTTGGTGGCCAGGTGAACCACAATTTCAGTGTTTATTCGGGAGTAGCATGGTAGATGCATCCGTAGTATAATGCCTTTTGCATAAAAGAAACACCCATGCCTTGGAAGGAATGACGAGCAACTTTTATACAAATTTCTTTCAATTTCAAAAATTGCGCTTGTGCATTGTCCGATTGAATATATAAGGAATGATTATGTGAAGGTACTCGTATGGACTTCTAAAGTATCATTTTTGTTGGATGATGACTCTTCACTGCTAGTTATATAGTATTTTGATAGTACCTCTAAATATATGTCAGTAATTCTCACGACTAAACAGTTAAAAAAATTTCTGTGCATCATCACATATCACCGAGTAAACATATGTCGAGTAATGTCATAACTAAAGATTGCCAGTAATTTTTGTTATTTTACATGTGTCAGTAATAACTAAAGATTGCAAGTAAACATATGTCAATAATTCTCATAATGTTATCATTGGCATTAGCATTTCTTAGTAAAAAACATCAATAATTTTATTTATACGGCTTATTATATTCGTGGTTTGAGTTATTTTGTAATTTTATTTTCTAGTAATTGCTATCTTAAAAAGTAATTTTGCAACTTCAATACTTTTTCATTATTCATTAATTCTTCTCACGGCCTCTACTCTTGATCTTCTTTGTCGTCTCTCCTTTAGTAATTTTGTAGTTTTAATAGTTTCATTATTTAGTAATTAATAGTTTCATTAATCAGAAATTATTCTTGTAGTTTGTGACATCTATCACCAGTAATTACCTCTAATTTATTTCATAACTAACTAACTATGGTTTCTCCTAGTGTTTTGTGACATTTGAAACCACCAATAATTCTTTTTCTCGTCACCAGTAATTGTCTCTACTTTTTTTCATAACTAAAAAAGTATGAGTTCTCCTAGTAGTTCGAGACATTTAAAACCACCAATAATTCTTTTTCTATCACCAGTAATTTTTCAACATGCTTGTTCATGAGTTTCTTATGCTTTTTCTATGATTGGTCGATTCAATAATTCTTTTTGTATCACCAAGTAATTCCTAGCCAATTTTCTTTTTAAGCACCAAGTAATTTTTTAACATGCTTGTTCATGACTTTTTTGTGTACAATAATGGCTACTATGATTGGTATGATTTAGTAAGTCTTTTTCTATCACCGAGTAATTCTTGCAATGATAGTATATGTATAGTTTTTTTCTACCACCAATAATTTTTCAACATGCTTGTTCGTGAGTTTCATGCGTCCAAGTAATGCTACTATGATTGGTCGATTCAGTAATTTTCTATTTTTGCATGTCTCAGTAATTTTATATCATCTCGTTCAATAGTAATTGTAATTTTTGAAAAACTGTAGCCTTTTCTTCAGTAATTCTATAATTTGAGCTACGAGCAGGTGAGTAATTGTATAATCTTTCTCAGTAATTGTATAGTTTTTTTCAAAATTATTCACTATGAGTTTGTGAGACTGCAATAAATATTTTTAGTAATTTCAATAGTTCCATCATCAATAATTATCAATAGCCTTTTAAGTGTTAGTAATTTCATGTGGCAGCAATTATCAATAGCCCTTAAATGTAAGTAATTTCATATGGTAGTAATTATCAATAGCCTTTAGGTGCCAATAACAATTTTGCCAAGAAAGAGAGCTCTTTGTTTAAGATTCATACGACCATTGGCAAACCGGTCGTATGGATCTTAATGGTCCATGTTAACATGGTGTTGGTGGCCACTAGCTGTTTTCCAGTGTATCTACTCATGCTGTTAATACTTCTACATGCGCTCTTGCCATAATCACAAAGTTGAAAATCGGGGGTAAAATCACAAATGAGGTTAGAAACAAGGGTAGAAACACAATTGTCCCTAAAATAAATTTTGTCATGTATGACCTATAATTTTTTTTGTTGTCATGTGTCTATGTGCAAGATGATATTTAGAAATTATTGTGTCATGTAAAGCTACAAAAAAATTTTGTGTCATACATTTGTTGAAATGTACATGTGTAGTTGAAAATCTGTAGGGTTATGTGTCTATGTACAAGATGACTTTCAGAATTTATTTTGACATGTATTTCGTATAGAAAAAAGGCTTTATCAGATCTTTCAATAATCTAAACATGCAACAGGGTTTACCTTTTCTTTGTCATTTTAGAAGCTTTAACTGTAAATGCTTGTTCCATCTAAAGGTAACATCATATGTTTCTCATTTTCCTGCAAAATATTCAGTTTTATTCCACATACCTCAAATTGTATATGTCTACTTGAAATTGAAAATATGTAGGGTTATGTGTCTTTGTAGAAGATGTCTTTTTTAAAAAATTGTCATGTAGTACCTATCAAAATATTGTGTGGTATATGATTGGTTATTTGTGAATTTGTTTTTCAAACTCAATATGGTTATGTCCTCTATTGAACATGTCTTTAAATAAATTTTGTATTGTATTACCGATATAAAAAATTGTTCTATATCATCTTTAATATATAGAAAAAAATTGTGCTATATCATAGTGCAAGCTCATGTTTGGCTATAGAAACAAAGGTGCAACAACATGAAATTTGTAACCTGACACGATCTCATATTTGTCTAATCTCATGGGACTGCAAGAGTAGAAAATATGGAGGAAATGCTCCCACATGATTGAGTGCACTATGTGAGCAGCAAGATATAATCTGTAATGTCAAAAATTACAGCTGCAAATTTGTAGGGTTATGTGTTTTCATAGACGACGCATTGAAAAAATAATTTGGCTCATGTATTGCCTATAGATAAAATTATAGCACGTCATCTAGATAAAATTATAGATCAAAAGCCATAGGGTACATGTAATTATATCCTGTATTGACTGTAGAACAATGATATCCGAGAATTATAAGTTTCAGTTAGAATATTGTAATTACCAAATCACGTTGTATCAATTGCATGACCTGTGTAATGCAATTTCAGTAAACGAAAGTGCAACTACGACTTCAACTCTAGTCATTCATAATTTCATATGAAAGAAGGTACAACATGCAACATTCACATAGCAGCATACGTTTTGTTTTGCCTCACCATAAAAATTTAATTTCATGAGTTTCAGTAGTTTAATTGTTTATTCATCAAGTAATTCTTCTATTAGACCCTACCTCTTGGTCCTATCGATCGCTTAGAGGTTCAGTAATTTTGTACGCTTCAATACTTTAATTATTCATTCATTCTCCTGCTATCTAACTCAGTAATTTTGTTTAAAATTATCCAGTAATTCTTGTTCTATGTTACTAAGTAATTTTGTAACCAATCAGGTTACATGCTTTGGTTGGATTCACTGCTTCACTTCGTTCTAATACTAGTAAGTATATTTCTATTAATAGTAATTTCTTAAATATCCTATTACTAGTAATTTCATTAATATCCTATGTAACTCAGTAGTTTTTTTCAAATGATTCTTGGATCGGTCATGTTTCCTTATAATGTGTGCATGTTCCTCACAGACCTCCTCGCTTATTGCTCGGTAATTCCATATAAACAATTGTTCAGTAATTCTTATGCTAGACCCAACTAGTAGTTCAGTAATTATTTAATCCTCATTCAACAGTTTTGTCAGTTTGTTTAATCCTCATTCAGTGGTTTCCTCTTTTTGATAATGCTTATTCAGTAATTTCCTCATTTGGTGTAATTATCAATCAGTTATTTTAGTCTTTGTTTAGTATTTTGTTTTTCCTATTAATTAGTTTATCATCTTTCTTCAGTAATTTTATAGGGTAATTACTCTTTATTCTCCCTTCAGTAATTCCTTCATTTTCCATTTTGCTCTAGTTTTTCTCTCTTTTCATGCTTTCAGTAATTCTAGTTTCCAATTAGTAATTTTGAATAATTATTCTTCTATGTTACTCAGTAATTTTGTATTCTTTTTTGTATTTTGATTTGTTTAGTAGTTTAATCATTCAATATTTCTCTTGCTACCATATTCAATAATTTTGTAAAATTCAGTATTTTGACTGTTCAATAGTATTATTTATGATTTAAGTGGTTTTTGCCAGTTTTGCATATAGTGAAGTATTTTTTGGATTTTGTTATTTTTATTGAATAGTGTAAATCTTCTATTGCGGAAGCAAGGTTAGATGTTGTTGGAGAGGAAACATATTCAGATGTGGTATATGTATGGTTTTTAACCAATAGTAATTCCATTTCAATTACCAATATTGATTACTAGTCCTCTGTAATTTTTAAACAGAGTGAAGCATGAGAAAAGAATCACAACGGTTCTGAACATTTCCCCCACAAATAAAAAAGCGGGAACAAAAATGGAGCACATGCCCAGCCGCTGGATCTAGCTCCAGTTCCATGGTGGTCCTTTTCCCTTTATTTCTATTTCCGTTGTAATTGATGCAAATGAAGGAGACCATCGAGACCAATATTGACACCTTTTGTCAGCGCATACATTTTCTCTAGCAAGATTGCTGCTTTAGTCAATCACTATTTTTTACAGTCCATCAATTTCTTCTAATTAGTATGTAATATGGCACACGATTTTTTTTCAATGATAACACATGCAGCAATTGTTTTCAAATAAACACAGTAATAGTACACATCACTAATTTTGTTTCAATTCAAGAACAATTACCGGGTAATTTTCGTATTTCACACAACAGTTTTAGCAATCTATGCCAGCTTTTTTTCATGTATAACGAATATCACATTCCTCTCTGCAAGTTTGCTTCCCTCATGTCCTCTGAAAGTAGCCTTTATTGCAAAGTCCTCTTTTTGCTGTCAAAAAAGTGGCTTGACATGTTCTCTTCTTGATAGATTCCTGAACCACTCGAAACATTAAACATGAACAGGTGCCCGAGGCTCCATAAAACTGCCACAACTATAACCTTTGGTTGGATCACAGATGATCACGAGCTTTTTTGAACGATGATTTCATCACACTGAAAACAAAAAAAAATAAATTGAGGATCACACAACACAACTACCAAGAAGCATCACACAAGATAGTAAGACCACACTTTAGGAGTAAAAAAACAACACTTTAGAATGCTATTCACATGGAGACATCCAGTAATTTTTTTACATCTCTACATACATCATCAGTAGATATGTTGCGAATGGTAGTTTTTCATATAGCTGCTTCAGGACATTTCAGAAAAATTATGAGGGCGGCTCCAATTGTTTTCTGCAACAGAGCACGCCCCACGACCCATGTCATATCACAGTAATTCACTCAAGAGATTCATTAATTCTGATTGTTAAGCAAATCGGTGAGGGAATATATGAATTTTCTATAAGATGGCACTTCATGCGCACCGTAATGATGATTAAGCTACCGCACATCTAGAAATATACGAAAATTGAAAAGTCACTAATTTAATTTCTTGTCTTCTATAGTTAAAAATAGCATGCAAAAAGAGTGTCGGGGAGAAAGATTAGCGCCGCCACATGGCGTCCTCCGGACCCACTTAACGAAGGTTTAGCCCCTGGAACGCAAAACCACGTCCACGGTCAAGGCCGGGCTCACTCCCGTACGGCCGCCACCAAGTGACAGGTCAAGAAGCAACAGATTCGACCTTGCCCGCCAAGCCCGGGAGAGTTCCGCCTCGCATGACCTTGCCCGTCAGGTCGGAGGGGTCTCGCCTCGCGCGACCTCGCCCGCGTGACTTGGGAGCATCTCGTCCCGCTCGACCTCCAAGCTCGACCGCGAACCGCATTAACTCTACATGCCCTCGTGCCCACGTGGGCGCCCTCGGCAATCATTGACGCCGACTCACCCTCCATCCCCCCGCCACCGCTACCTGCTCCCGTCGAGGCCACGCCGATGGGACATGCCATCCCCGTAGCCCGACGGAGTTGGCATGGACCGGAGACTCGAGGGCCGAGACATCGTCGTCCGACGTACGACGGAACGGCCCCTCCCGTTTTACCCGTCGACGGGTGGAGCTCGGGGCCACGCACGAGCTGCCCTCCATCCCGCGCGACCTCCACCAACGAACCCGAAGCTCGACGGACCACCCCCACGACCTCGACCTCGGGCACGCCATCAATGCGCCCGACAAGGAAGGACCGGTATGGCATGTCCCCTCCAACCACTCTGCCATGACGCTGCCCATAGCTCCACCGGATGCGGACACTCCACCCTCGACATGACGGGTACAGGAATGACGGGACAGCACGAGCTCCGGATAAGTCTGCAACAACTCTCTCTCTCTCTCTCTCTCTCTCTCTCCCATGTAACTCGAGCTCAAGCCCTGCAGCTATAAAGGGGTAGAGCCTCTCATTCTCCGGACACGGAGACATGAACAAGAACCACGATCGCACAGGAGCATCTTATTCACTCGCACACCATACACACACACTCGCAACAAGGGACCGGGAGCACGCTCCTCTCCCGCCTCCGTACGCCATTGTTTACTTGACGCAAGGAACACGAGCGCCGCGACACCACACCAACTAGACGTAGGGAGCTTTCTCGAACCAGTCTAAATCTCTCGTGTCTTCCCTTGTGTACCATCCGGCCTAAAAGGCGCAGCCCCGGGACAAATTCTACTAGCCGGTGGTTTGAACACCGACGGTTGGCGCGCCAAGAAGGGGGTTGTTGCACGTTTTCACCGTTTTTCTCCTCTCCCATGGCACGGATGGCTAGTTCCGAGCTCTCCTTCTAGGCCCCGGCACCATGGTGTGTTTTGGGAGCCTGGATTTTGTTGCCATGTCGAGCGGACGCTGGTGCGTGCCACCGGGCTGTGCTTTCATGCGGTCACGGTGCCGGTCAAGCGCTCCCCGGGGCTAGCAGGCCCCAAGGCGGAGAGAATTCGTCGGGATGGTCATCCATCCTTCCGAGTCTTTCTTCGACCTCCTCGACGTAGGGGAGGAGGAAGACTCGACCAGGGCAGCGATGATGAGAATCACGGCCCCGCCCGCGACTCCAACATGGTGCACGCTGCGAGAGCAGGTGCGCAAAGCGACGGGGATCGACCGCCTCGGAGCCCGGCGCTCCGAGGACTCTAGCAGCTCAACGCGCACACACCACGCCACCGGACGGTGATGACCTGCGAGCTCGCCTCCGAGCCGAGAGACCGGAGCTGGAGGAAGCCCGCCGCAACCTCGCGGAAGAAGCGGCAGCAGTGGAACGGGAGCTGGAGCAGCAGCGCCACCACGCGGAGTGCAACGCACGACGAGTGCTCGCCGTGTTAACCAGCAAATCGCCAACGACGATGGTGCTGTGACCCGAGCATTTCCCACGTGCTCGGGCAGAATGTCGTCGCGGCAGCCGACATTGCTTCAAACCCTTCCCTTGCAGCCAACTCCGAAAGCACAACGTGTTTAGAGGGAGATGGCCGCGCTCCTCGCCAAGGCGGCGGAGCAGCACGTGGAGAGTTCACAGCGGCGTGCTGCGTTGTCGAACCAGCATGCCGGTGCCAATCACCACGCCTCCCGGGACCGAGGCGGCGGGCTCGGTGCACGCATCCGTGCGGCAAGCTACGCAGCCGAGCCAGCTCGAGGCCGGGCAGTCGGTGCATTCTCGCATCGGTGCGGGGCGTGATGTGCGTTCAACCATCAACGCATGACGACGCGCCCACGACGACGTGGGCCAGCAGCACGTCCACCACCTTCGCCGGGAGGCCGGTACGACGTCGAGCAAGATTGGAGCCGGAGCCCTCACCCCGGGGCCTAGGGTTTTCGGTTCCGCCATTCAGGGTGCGACCTTCCCGCAGCGTTTCGTCCCCTATGACGGTTGCCCAGTGCGCGGGGAGTCAAATCCCTCCCTCTCGGTTAGAGGATTATCGCCTTGCTCGTCAGGCGGGCGGCGCGAATGATGACCTTGCCATCATTCGACACCAAACACTCGTACCTCGCCGACTCGCGCGGACTTGTCTTGAGCATCTCCCCGCGAACAAGATCCATTCGTGGGCTAACCTCGCGAGAGGTATTCGTGGGCAACTTCCGGGCTACGTGCGCCTGCCGGGCAATCCCGGGGAGTTGAAGAACTGTCGGCAAAAGCTGAACCAGCCACTCCGGGACTACATTCGGCTCTTTTCCCGACGCAGCAACGAGCTTCCCCACGTCGTCAACGCAGACGTCGTGGGCGCGTTCCTCTCCGGAACAAACTACGAGGCTCTCGTTCACGAGCTGGGGCGTAGCTGCCCGCGAACAGCTCGGGAGCTCTTCGACATCGCCACGAGCCACGCTTCGGGCGAACGAGCGGTTGGAGCCCTCCTCCACCGCGATACCCCCGAGTAGGGGAAAGGCAAGCGGGTTGACGGCAACGCCGGCAGAGGCCCTCCGGCTCCAAGCCCGACAAGAAGAACAAGTCGCGATCGAGCGACGGTCCTATGGTGACCGCGACCGAGAAAAAGGGCGCCAAGCAGCCCAACAAAGACCCGCCGAACCACTTCGAGAAGTGGTGGAACAGACCGTGCCCCAACCATGAGTTCCCCGTCAAGCACCTGATGAAGGACTGCTCGTTGATGAAGAAATTCGTCACGCAGAGGGGAGGAAGGGGCGCCCTAGCCGCAGCACGAGGAGAACGCCGGAGTCGAGGGCAACGCCGATGACGAGGAAGGCGAGGGCTATCACCAAGCGGAAGGATGCTCGATGATATTCACGAGCTCCGACGCTCGCCTCGGCCGATGCTCCGTCAAGCTCGAGCACCGCGACATCTTCGCCGCGGAACCCGTGACCCCGACCTACCTTAGATGGTTAGAGTTGCCGATCACTTTTGACCACGCCGATCGTCCGGTGCGAGTCCCACGACCGGGCCGGTACCCGCTCGTGGTCGACCCATCGTCACCAAGACACGCCTCACTATGGTGCTCATGGATGGAGGCAGCAGCCTCAACATCCGCAGCAGCCTCACGCCGACGTCCTCGATGCCATGGGCATCAAGCGTTCGCGCATTCGCCCCAACGGTTCGTCGTTCCACGGCGTCGTTCCGGGGATGCAAGCTGTGCCCATCGGGCAGATCGATCTATCTGTCACGTTCGGGACTCCTTCGAACTTTTGGACGGAGACCCTCACGTTTGAAGTGGTGGGATTCCCGGAGTCTACCACACCATCCTCGGGCGACCGTGTTATGAGAAGTTCATGGCCGTCCCGAATTATGTCTACCCGAAGCGCAAGATGCCCGGGCCGAAGGGAGTGATCACCGTAGGCGCGTCCTTCCAGCACGCCTACCGGTGCGATCTCGACAACTACGACCTGGCGTCGGCCCACCGGCCTCGACCACGGAGTTGGCGGTCATCGGGGAGCAGGTTGTCGAGGATCCTCTGCGGAGCAAGCCGCAAGGCGGCCTCATTTGAGCTAGCGAGAGGGCACCAAGGAGGTTGTCCTCAACCTTGAGGGCAATGATAAGAAGACGGTGCGCATCGGCACCTCCCTCTCTCCCAAATAGGAAAGCGCGCTCGTCGACTTCCTCCGCGCAAACGCCGACGTCTTTGCGTGGAAAGCCTCGGACATGCGAGGAATACCGAGGGAAGTCGTCGAGCACTCCTTGCACATCGGGCCGGGCTCCAAGCCGGTGAAGCAACGCTTGCGCCGCTTCGACGAGGAGAAGCGCAAGGCAATCGGGGAGGAGATCGCGAAGCTTCTAGCGGCCGGATTCATCAAGGAGGTGTATCATCCGGAGTGGTTAGCTAATCCTGTTCTTGTACGAAAAAGAATGGGAAATGGAGAATGTGTGTTGATTATACTAGCTCTGAATAAGGCATGTCCAAAGGATCCTTTTCCTTTACCACGCATCGACCAAATAGTAGACTCGACCTCTAGCTCTGAATTTCTAGATGCGTACTCCGGGTACCATCGGATAGCAATCGACAAATCCGACCAACTCGCGACCTCCTTCATCACGCCATTCAGCTCGTATCTGCTATACCACGATGCCGTTCGGTCTCAAGAACGCCGGTGCCACTAACCACGAGGTTCATACAGAACTCGCTTCGACTATCTCATCGGAGATATAGTCGAAGCCTACATGGACGACATTGTCATGAAATCCAAGAAAGCCGACCAGCTCGTGGTCGACCTCGAGCGCGTGTTCACCAAGCTGCGCGAGAACGGTGTCAAGCTTAACGCCGAGAAGTGCGTCTTCGGGGTCCCGCGAGGAATGGTCCTAGGCTTCATCATCTCGGAGAGCGGCATCGAGGCGAACCCGGAGAAGATCTCTGCCGTCGAGCGCATGGGTCCAATCCGGAACCTCAAGGGGGTGCAGCGACTCACAAGGTGTCCGGCCGCACCGAGCCGCTTCATCTCGCGCCTTGGGGAAAGAGCCCTTCCGCTCTACAAGCTCCTCAAGAAGTCCAAGCACTTTGTGTGACACCCCTACCTTGCAAAGCAAGAGGGATTGTCGCACGGGATCATATCGGGAGACATTCGACGAAGCGAACATACATTGCACATACATTAAAGATACATTCACCGATTACATTGCCGAATAAAGTGTACAAATAGCCACTTTTACATTGAATAGGGTAGTTCTTACAATACATAGATTTAGGTTCGGATACAATACCATAGAGTGCAAATTTCAAATTACATTACTTAATGACATTTGCGGAAGCGTAAACATCTCGACGATACAAATATACAACTTAGGTGGAGAACCACACCAGCCCATATGGCGTGGCCTCACTCGAATTCGCTCACTTCCATGGGAATAGGGATTTAATGCAACTAGGTACCGATCAACTCCCGAATGTAAATGCATAGTACATAACATAGACGTAAGTGAAATAAAGACGGAAATTTAAAACATAGGATTATGCTCCGGGCTTGCCTTGGTTGGGTTCGCAGTTAGCACACTCGAATTCGCTCACTTTCAGCTGGTGCCCTCCTTGATCTTCGGTTCCGGTCGGGGTTCCTATATGAATGCAAATGCAGTGCATGAGTATGTGTGAATTCTTTATTACACGAGTTCATGGAACTTTCTCAATAAGATCATGCAATGAAAGGTTTGCATAAATTAAACCTGCTCATGGAATGCGATGAATTGACATGAGGATGAAATACATGGTTTGTGTTATGGAGACAACCTTCTAATTATAAGGATGATTCATCTTTTAGTATAATGTACATGCTGATTTTTGTGATCAAGAACTAGGGCAGAGTTCATAATGGATATGAGTGCGAGGAAATAACCATATGATTAGGTGCTGCCATGTGATTGTCCATAGCAATTGTACCTATACATTAATATTTATGTGACACAAATCTTGTAACAAATTTATTTATATGCACTTCTTGGTATACATCAGTACTAAATCATTTCCTTATCAATCAGTATGCAAGAGGTTTGATGCACATTTTTCCTATGATGAAGTTTTAGCATTCCTTTAAATATCGAGCACCATTATCATTTTATGTGGATTTTATACAACTAATTATACATAATAGATGACTGTTCCTGCCCAAAAGATAAACATGATCATGATATGTTCAAATGTACCAGGGAGATGTGCAAAATGTTTAATCATAACAGAAAAGGAAAATGGCAATTTGAACTTAGTTCATTTCCAACAATTTTTGTTTTAGCCAAGTCTGGTTGTCGGGCTTATCGCGAGGCCACTTTAAGGTGCTTTAAATTTAAACTTTTGCTATAGAACTTGGGTGAACAAAATAGGGTCATGTAAAGTGCGTGTGTCAAGGATTACAAAGGATGTCGATTTCCCTTATTTGAATTCGTATTTCGAAAGTTATTGAATTTCAAAATTGCCAAGTTGACACGGTCCTTAACGGGTTGGCACATTGAAATACTCGTATCTTTAAAATTTCCCACATTAAGTGCCTGGATTATGTTACCATGGCAAAGTACTCGTCATCTACTTTCTAACGAATGTTTGTTCATGTATTTTGGATTCAGGATATGAAAGTTACGAAATTTTAAAAATCCAATCTTGTTAAGCTGCGTGGTCATGATAGCATCTTAAACTTACTCAAACATTTATTTTTGCCACATAACCATATGTGTTCATGTGTTCCATGTTAAAGTACAAGTCTCAAGATTTTCAAAACATTTTGTATCGTTCCAATCCGAGGTGCATAGTTAAAGTTATTCAATTTATAAAATGCTTGACGTTTACAAAATTTTCAGCGCGATTCAAAATTTTCTAAGTGTGGCGCGAAGGGGGGGGCTTGTCGGAGCGGCGGCGGTGCTCGCCGCAGGGGCTGTGCTTGGCTGCCCGTGCGTTACTCGGGACGGCCCATCTACTGGTGGAGGCGGCGAGGCGGGGGAGTGAGCGGAGCATAGCTCGCAACGGCAATGGCGGAAGAGGCCAACTCCGGCGCGGAGCCGGTGCTCACCACCGCGCGAAAAGAAGGGGCGGTCAAGGCGGGGAGCGTCACCTTCGTACGGAGAAGCGCGACGTGGGGTTGGTGCGAGGCGGAGGCGATCCGGAGGCGGCCGGCGTCGGCGGGGTGGCGGAGGAGGTCCGGAGGCGGCCGGCGTCGTCGGGGAAGAAGGGAATGCTCTTCACCGTTGCGGCTCGGCCGGACTCGGGAAGAAGCAAGGATGTCCGTTAGGGTCTTGCGCACCTTCCGGAGGCAGCGGTGGAGCATGAGCTCACTCGAGCAGGGCGCAATTGGGCTCGCCGGCGTTGAGGGGGAAAACGGGAGCTTCTCGGATCCTTTTGGAAATTGAGGCTTGCGGAGGGGAGGAGGAGGCCGGGAACCGGGTGGGAGCTGCGCAAGAGCTGGGTGAAGCAATTGCGCGCAAATGAGGCAGCTGCGGGGGAAGGAGAGGGGCGGCGCACGGGAAAAGTCGGGGCGGCGGCCATGGCGGAAATTCGCCTTGGCCATCGACGACCGCGCACGCACGCTTCTAGGCGAAGGAAGTGGGGCGATGGGCGACGCGTGGTGATGGCACAGCGCCGAAGGACGGGACGGCGCCTAACCGGCATGGGCGTCGGCGGCGAGCGCTGCTAGCCGGTGGCCCTGGCCACTGTGCCGCCTCCGTTCAAAATGATTCTCGACTATTTACCGTTTTGCCACCGAAACCCATTATGCATTTTTCTCATAAAATTTAGTTCACTTGGAAATTTATCAAACTAAATTTTCTGGGGGTTCCTTGTATCATGAGGAACAACTTTTGTTATAGGCAAAAGTTCAGATTCGAATTGTAAAAATTTATAAAAATGGATGAACAGGTGCTGTTTTAAATTGGGTTTGGATTTTTCTAGGCATTTGTGCCACTCCAAAAATTCAGGAAAAAGGTCCTAAAATCTTAGTTTGATGTGCTCTACCAGATTATGCCAAAATTTGGGGTTACTATCGTGGGAAATTTTGGAGATCTCATGTAGCTAGGGTTTTGGTTAATAAAAACCCTAATTACACCTTATTATGTCATTTTATGTGAAATGGCTAATTGAATATTATTTTGCACATGCAAATTCGTCTTTAGCACAGTGTGTCTATGAAATTGTGACACGGGGTGTCACAGTCCTCCCCCTTAAGATCGGTAAAAGGAGGGTTGAAGGGGGGTGCGGCATTACCTCGATTGCGAAGCCGGGAACTCGGGAAAATGATTGTACAGAAATTCCTCTTGTTCCCAAGTGGCTTCATCCTCGGTTTGATTACTCCATTGCACTTTATAGAAGGTGGTAGTGCGGTTGCGAGTAACACGATCCTTTTTATAGAGAATCCGGACGGGAGTTTCTAGATAAGATAAATCCTCTTGCAATTGCTCGGTGTCGGGGATGACGACATCGATGGGTGGTTTTAGACACTTCTTGAGTTGAGATACGTGAAACACGTTGTGCACACGTTCCAAATTTTTCGGCAATTGCAATCGATATGCCACGGGGCTAGACTTCTCCACAATTGGAAATGGTCCAATATAACGGGAGCAAGTTTCCCTTTTATTCCAAATGTGACACATCTTTATTGGGAGAGACACGAAGGTAGACGTGGTCATTGACCTCAAATTCCAGCGGGCGTCTCCTTTTATTTGCATAACTTATTTGGCAGGATTGAGCAGCTTTCATATTGGCCTGGATTTCCCTCACTTTTTCCTCAGCTTGCTCAAAATATCCGGACCAAATATTATTCTTTCGCCCGACTCGGACTCAGTTTAACGGCGTATGGCAGGAATGTCCGTATAGCGCCTCAAAGGGAGTGACTCCAGAGCTTTCTTGATAACTATTGTTATAGGAAAATTCAATGAATGGTAGCTGATCATCCCAATTTTCCTTTTGTGTTAAAGCACAGTGCTCTCAACATATCTTCCAAATATTGGATTGATCATTCCGATTGTCCATCGGTTTGAGGATGATATGCAGAGCTTCGGATTATGGTAGTACCAAGGCTAGCATGCAATTGTTCCCAAAATCGAGAAACAAATTGCGGACCTCGATCTGAAATAATTGTCTTGGGTACTCCATGCAAACATAGCACACGGGCAATATACAGCTCAAGCATACTTCTTAGCACTCGTAGGTGGTATGTACCGGAATAAAGTGTGCTGATTTCGTCGATCTATCGACGATTACCCATATGGAATCATGTTTCTTGGACGTGAGAGGTAATCCAACAACAAAATCCATAGCTATGTCTTCCCATTTCCAAGCGGGAATCTTTAACGGATGCAGGAGGCCTGCTTTCTTTAGATGATCAGCCTTGACTCGTTGGCAAGTGTCGCACTCGACAACATAACGAGCCACTTCTCGCTTCATGCGAGTCCACCAAAATTTCTCTCTTAACCCACGGTACATCTTGTTACTACCGGGGTGTATGGAATATTTAGACAGATGTGCTTCGTCAAGAATTTTCTTTCGTAGTTCCATATCTTTTGGAACGACGAGACGGTTATTGAACCACAAGACTCCATTCTCATCTTGACGAAAACACTTGGCCTTTTCGGTACCCAATTTTTGTCGGATGTGTTCCATAACCTCATCCTTTTTCCGGGCTTCAATAATTTCTTCTCGGAGAGTCGAAGTGAGAGCCAAATTGTGCAATGCACCATAAGGAATGACATGAAGGCAGGGATTAATTTCATTTCCAGATTTGTCGACATTATCCATAGAGCAGATTTCGAGTTGATTGCATTGGTGTTTGCGGCTTAATGCATCAGCAACCACATTAGCCTTTCCGAGGTGATAATGAATTTCCAATTCATAATCTTTTATTAATTCTAGCCATCTTCGTTGCCGCATATTCAATTCTTGCTGAGTGAAAATATATTTGAGACTTTTATGATCGGTGTAGAGATGCACAAGATTCCCCAGGAGATAATGCCTCCAAGTTTTGAGAGCAAGAACTACCGATGCCAATTCAAGATCATGAGTAGGATAGTGCTTTTCATGTTTGCGGAGTTGACGGGATGCATAAGCAATGACTCGGCCTTCTTGCATTAGAACACAACCCAATCCTATGCCGGACGCATCACAATATACGTCGAACGGCTTGGTGATGTCGGGTTGAGCTAGAAGCTGGAGCGGTGGTTAAATGCTTCTTCAAGGGCTGGAAGGCATTTTCACACTTAGGACTCCATTTGAAGGTTGAATCTTTCTCCAACAATTTTGTCATGGGCTTGGAGATGATAGAAAAATTTGGAATGAATTTCCGATAATATCCCGCAAGTCCGAGAAAACTACGGATGTGCTTGACGGTATTTGGAGTCTTCCAATTCATCACGTCAGCAACTTTACTAGGGTCAACTGAACTTCCATCAGCTGAAATGATATGACCCAAGAATGGAACTCGATCCAACCAAAATTCACACTTGCTGAATTTTGCATAAAGTTGATGATCTCGTAGTCGTTGAAGCACAATGCGGAGGTGTTGTTCTTCCTCCGACTTGCAATAAATGAGGATATCATCGATGAATACCACCACGAACTTGTCCAACTCCGGCATAAATACCGAGTTCATGAGGTACATGAAATAGGCCGGTGCATTTGTCAGATCAAAAGACATTACGAGATATTCAAAAAGTCCATATCTCGTAGAGAAAGCGGTTTTAGGAATATCTTCTGGTCGAATTTTTATTTGATGATACCCGGAGCGAAGATTAATTTTGGAGAACACCCTAGCACCAACTAGTTGATCAAACAACATATCAATGCGCGGGAGGGGATACTTATTTTTGATGGTTACCGCATTGAGGGGTCGATAATCGACACACCCTTAGGGATTTATCTTTCTTTTTCACAAACAGAGCGGGGCAACCCCAAGGTGAAGCACTTGGGCGAATATACCCTTTGTCCCTAAGCTCGTTGAGTTGCTCTTTAAGTTCAGCTAATTCATTTAGAGCCATTTTATAGGGTCTTCTAGATATCGGTGTGGTACCAGGTTGAAGTTCAATTTTAAATTCCACTTCTCGATCAGGTGGCATGCCCGGCAAATCATCCGGGAGCACATCGGGAAATTCACACACTGCCGGTATGTCCTCTAATTTCTTTGCTTCTAGGTGCTGAATTTGAGTTCTAGATATTTTTCGACATGGCAAGGATAAAACCGATGGGCCGTATAGAGGTGAATTTAAGTGCCCTTCCCGAGTATCTATGTGTAGAACAGCCCTATGCAATTTCATCCATCTCATCCCTAGTATCACATCTATTCCTTGACCATTTAAGATAATTAGTGGCGAGAGGTATGTATTTCCGGCAAGTTCAAGGGGAATGTTTCTTACTTCCCGATTTGTACGGATTAAGCCACCGGGAGATGTGATAGTGTATGGAGTTGGCAAGATGCTAGATGATAGATGCAATTTATCCACACATGCTCGACTAATAAAATCATGTGTGGCACCGGAATCGAAAAGAACGAAAGTGGGATCTTCGGAAATGGAAAACATACCCGAGAGGACCCGTTCTCCGGCTTGCACATCTTCGACCGTGGTGAAATTTACACGGCCGGTCTTGGTGGGGGTTTTGTTGTGGCTGTTGTTGTTGTTGCCGCGGTTATTACTGTTGCCATTATTACCGCGGTTGTGCTGATGCTGATTACTCCCACCATTGTTGTCGTTGTTACGGCGAGGATGTGGGCACTCTCTCGATGAAATGACCAATGCCGTCGCAGTTAAAGCACGACTGCTGCGGGGATGGTGTGGCACCCTGGTTGTGCTGCTGTGAAGAATGTTGGTGACCACGGTGCTGATACGAATTGTGGGGCGCACGATAACGCTGCTGGAAGGTAGTGCGTTGCCCACCCATTGGAGGCACCGAGACACGGAATTTCCGACCAGTGGGGCTAGTCACCGCAAGCTTGAACTTATGAGATGGCGCACCGGATGAACTTCCGGCGGTGCGCTTCCACTTCTTCTTATCCTGATTGACGCGGATGGCGTCCTCTTGCACAATAACGGCACTAACCAATTCATTGAACGTGCCATTCAAGAGAGCAAGGCGGTCTTGCAGTTTCGGATTCAGGCCCTTCCGAAAGCACTCACGCTTCTTCGCGTCAGTATCAGCGTGATAAGAAGCATACCGAGCAAGGTAGTTGAATTTCCGAGCATACTCTTGCACAATGTTGGAGCCTTGCTTCAGGTCAACAAATTCCCGAAGCTTCCTTCGTATGACACCGTCGAGAATGTGGTGTGCACGGAAGGCTGCCGAGAATTCTGGCTAAAGCACCCGGTGATCCGCGGGGAGTGCAGCGGTGTAGTTTGCCCACCACGCACTAGCCGACCCACGGAGCTGCTGTGCTGCAAACAGAGTCTTCTGGTGCTCGGTGCAATTCAGGAGAGCAAACTTGGACTCCACAATACGTAGAAAATTATCCGCTTCCAGGGGGTCCTTTGCTTTAGAGAACGATGGCGGCTGAGTCGCCCGTAAATCCCCATGGGAAGTGGGACGGGGCTGCGGTGGAGGAGCTGCGGCTCGGGCATTATTGTTCGGCTTGCCAGGAACAAACGAAACATCTCGTTCCGATTGCTGCTCCACAGCAGTCAACGGTGGTGGAGGAGGTGGCTACGACGAAGCACCCTCCCCAGAAGGATCCACCGTGCGACGAGTGTTCACCATCTGTCACACAAGTTAATCATACCATTAGTCTCAAGCATTTCGGAGCCATCGACAATGATAATAATTAAAGGACCTGATAGGAACATGAAATTTCAGAATGCATCCACAGAGGAAAATCTCATTAGAAGCTGAAAATGACGGAATGAACGGCTTGGACAGGAAATTTCAGATTGCATTAACATCGGAAGTTTCTGTTATGATCTGAAATCGACAGAATAATAATTTGAACATGAAATTTCAGATCACTCTTAACAGGAAGGAAATTTCATTACGATCTGAAATTGACGGAAGGAAACATAGGTTTATTAAACCTAAACTTAGTGGTTCATATATTACGATTTGCAACCCATTTGTACACAAAAGCGTGCGATATTAACACTTCCTAGCGCGTGGGTCACACATCCGGACTTATCCTGGCCTAGCTAATTATCCGTACCTTCTACACTGTCATACCTACCCAAAACACAGCGACCACGACGTTCTTACGTACGTACAGGCCACTAGTTTTTGTTCTCAGTACACTACCATTAATTTTACAAGTTTTTCCTTAGAGCTAGCTAGCAGTCTAGGCATCACTATCGGTGTCTTCCGGGTTGTTCACGTCGGAAGCATCGCTAGCGGCGTCATTCCCGTTGTTCGCCGGTGGTGGTGGCTGCAACAGGTTCCAGTGGGCTGCCAGCAACGCCCGGTGGTGCTGCTGTAACTCTGCTAACCGGTGCTGGAGATTTCCTATCTCCGTGAACAACCGGTTCATGTTAGCCTAGGCAGTCTCGAGCTGTCCGTGGAGAAACTGCATAGTTGCCTACTCGGGAGTGGATGGTCTCATCCTTCCGAGTAATAGCTGTCTTAGCTGCATTCAGCTCGTTCAGCGCCTCAATCCGTTCCTCATCACGTAAAGTGGCCATCTTCTCATGTTCCACTTTTTCCTGCTCAGCCCGTTCCTTTGCCCTATCCGGACAACACGCAGGTTATCGCTGAAGACAAGGTCGTCCTGCACTTCCTTGAGACGTGCAGTCAGGGCAGCATTCTCCTTTTCCAACTCAGCAATACGGCCAGTCAGCTGCTTGTTCTCGTCTCCGGCCGGATAGTAGTCATCCGAGACATCCGTGAGCCGATCAGTGAGATCTTCCACCTCAAACTTCAACTGGTTCCTTTCAGCCATGAGCTGTCTCGCGTCCATCTATAGATCATGATTAGAATATATTTTTATACAGCAACGTTATTAACATTAAAGTGTTTAAAAAGGCAATATAATGTATTTAATCAGGATAAGGAAATAACAGAACTTAAACAATTACAACATAAACTGGCTCTGCAAAACTGTCTCTGTTATCATCCATTTTTACTTCTGTTTGAATAGTAATTATTACCAAAACTGATAACCAGATGCAAGAGACTTTCCTAAGCTTTCCAACGCATCTTAAAACACGTAAGAAGCTTAAGCAAATCAAAAGTTACGGCGATTTTCGACGCTATCGTTTTCTGCTAGGGTTTCTGGAATTGCCGGGACATAAAAGTGGCTCTCTGTCTTCGCACATTTGGCCACCTTAACAAATTTTTCTGACCAACTCATTAGTAAAGAAAATGTGGATCATATCATATGCTTTCTATAATGGGGTAGATCACTCCATTTGGATGATTAACGCAAAAGTTATGGCCATTTTCGTGAGGCACCCGCTGCCAATCCGGCAATTCGGCAAAGTTCCTGGCAACCTTTTGCCAGGGGCTCGGGTATGACGATTTTTAACTTATCTCCTCTCCACTTTTATCCTGGTTATTATGACAGTGTGATGCGACACATCATAAGCCTTCTGGATTGTATTTGATCGTTTCGTTTGAGCAAGCGGTTTGAAAGTTACGCCCGTTTTCGTGAAAGCGATAATCGGTGAGGGTTTTCGGTACCGATCGGGTGAATTTTCTGCCCGATTTTCAGATTACTTGCACGTGTGGTTTTAAAACATTTGTGAGTTGTTCACGATCACATTTTCTTGCGTTTTTGATCAAGGGGATTATGCAAATGTTATGCATGGCATGAATGATGACATGGAATGTCGTTTGACCTACGTCCTTTCCAAAACAAAAGGGCGCGATCGGCATATATAACCGACCACTCGCTGTTTGTGGCAACACACACACGATCTCATCACGGAAACTACAGATCTATTTTTTGTGATTAGCGTACCTGTAGAAGACCATTTCAGAAACATTACATCAAATTCAAAAGGAACTATGAAAAAAATATTCCACAATCTCATCCATTTCTCATTGTAACGGTTCATAGAAATAACCGCCCCGTGGATTGCCACAAGCCAACATTATCCCATATTATTACTTCCGCGGGCACGGAGCGCTAATTTAAATTGCAAACATACCTGGGCTAGGCCGTAGTTGCAAAATTTAAACAAGCATAACCCAGGGTTAGTTTGCCACAACTAATTCTATTATAGACCTTAATTGGGCTTTCTACATCATTCCTCACCGGATAACGTGTTCGTGATTTTTAGAATGACCTTTAATACACGACATATCCCGATATAGATCTGATACCAGCTGTGACACCCTTACCTTGCAAAGCAAGAGGGATTGTCACACAGGATCATATCGGGACACATTCGACGAAGCGAACGTACATTGCACATACATTAAAGATATATTCACCGATTACATTGCCGAATAAAGTGTACAAGTAGCCACTTTTACATTGAATAGAGTAGTTCTTACAATACATAGATTTAGGTTCGGATACAATACCATAGAGTGCAAATTTCGGATTACATTACTTAATGACATTTGCGGAAGCGTAAACATCTCGACGATACATATATACAACTTAGGTGGAGAACCACACTAGCCCATATGACGTGGCCTCACTCTTGACTTGGTGAAGCGGGAGTCCACTCCACGATCCACTCCCGAGGTTCCTCACCTTGGCACACAAACTTCCCGCAGCAATCACAGTAATCGGGCTGCGGAATTCCTAAAATGAATTTAAGCGCAAACCCTGAAAAAATGGTTCTAAGAACCGACACTAGCATGCATGGGGCTTGACCTGGCTTGCTGAAATTGCGGAAAACAGCCACTATAAATTGTAACTCTTTCATGTTTGAGCCACATTAAGAGGGTTATGACATAATTGTAAATTTAGTGAGCAAGACTAACAAACATGGTTGCAATACATGAATTTAAGACTTCAAAAACAGCAAGTTCGTCATCATATTCCATGGCATTACTACGATGCAATCTGCTCGAGACAAGTGGCACTCATCACCGCGAGGGACGGCGATATATATCGATTTACACCCTGCAGGGGAAAATCCAAATACACGATATACGCATCATTTAAGAACACGTATCGCCACCTTTCACAAGATCACCATAGTTATGAGCCGGGTCCTCCCTCCGAGTGTGCATTCCACATCCAACCACGGTAGCGTCGGGTCCAAGGGTAATAACACACCCTTCGTCTACTCACAAACCCGTGCATCCACCGTGGCCAACACTTTGCACAAAGGGTGGAGATACCGTCCAACACTACGACTCTCAAGTTACATCGGTTTACCAACTCCCATACGAAGGTATGCATTTGGTGCACAACTCAATACTTGCTCGCGGAGTCACAACGAACGGTCCTTGACCGACACATACGGGACTATGGCGCACAAGGGTCAACCTTGGCACCGCATCCTACACATGCACTTCCCGTACGGTCTCCAATTATTCATGTGAGGGTAACCATAATTCATTCCTAGACCGGGTGATCTCCAAATTACTCGGTGTTGCTACCGAATAAATTTATTAAGCATAGCATCTAACGATCAAGATTATACCTAACCAAAAACCATGGGAACATAGATTTAATGCAACTAGGTTCCGATCAACTCCTGAACGTAAATGCACGAGTACATAACATAGACGTAAGTGAAATAAAGACGGAAATTTAAAACATAGGATTATGCTCCGGGGCTTGCCTTGGTTGGGTTCGCAGTTAGCACACTTGAATTCGCTCACTTCCAGCTAGTGCCCTTCTTGATCTTCGGTTCCGGTCGGGGTTCCTATATGAATACAAATGCGAGTGCATGAGTATGAGCAAATTCTTTATTACACAGTTCATGGAACTTTCTCAATAAGATCATGCAATGAAAGGTTTGCATAAATTAAACCTGCTCATGGAATGCGATGAATTGACATGAGGATGAAATACATGGTTTGTGTCATGGAGACAACCTTCTAATTATAAGGATGATTCATCTTTTAGTATAATGTACATGCTGATTTTTGTGATCAAGAACTAGGGCAGAGTTCATAATGGATATGAGTGCGAGGAAATAACCATATGATTAGGTGCTGCCATGTGATTGTCCATAGCAATTGTACCTATACATTAATATTTATGTGACACAAATCTTGTAACAAATTTATTTATATGCACTTCTTGGTATACATCAGTACTAAATCATTTCCTTATTAATGAGTATGCAAGAGGTTTGATGCACATTTTTGCTATGATGAAGTTTTAGCATTCCTTTAAATATCGAGCACCATTATCATTTTATGTGGATTTTATACAACTAATTATACATAATAGATGACTGTTCCTGCCCAAAAGATAAACATGATCATGATATGTTCAAATGTACCAGGGAGATGTGCAAAATGTTTAATCGGAAAAGGAAAATAGCAATTTGAACTTAGTTCATTTCCAACAATTTTTGTTTTAGCTAAGTCTCGGTTGTCATGCTTATCGCGAGGCCACATTAAGGTGCTTTAAATTTAAAATTTTGCTATAGAACTTGGGTGAACCAAATAGGGTCATGTAAAGTACGTGTGTCTAGGATTACAACGGATGTGGATTTACCTTATTTGAATTCGTATTTCAAAAATTATTGAATTTCAAAAATGCCAAGTTGTCACGGTCCTTAACGGGTTGGCACTTTGAAATACTCGTATTTTCAAAATTTCCCACATTAAGTGCCTAGATTATTTTACCATGGCAAAGTACTCGTCATCTACATTCCAACGAACGTTTGTTCATGTATTTTGAATTCAGGATATGAAAGTTACGAAATTTTAAAAATCCAATCTTGTTACGCTGCGTGGTCATGATAGCATCGTAAACTTACTCGAACATTTATGTTTGCCACATAACCATATGTGTTCATGTGTTCCATGTTAAAGTAAAAGTCTCAAGCTTTTCAAAACATTTTGAATCGTTCCAATCCGAGGTATATAGTTAAAGTTATGCAATTTATAAAATGCTTGACGTTTACAAAATTTTCAGCGCGATTCGAAATTTTCAAAGTGTGGCGCGCGAGGGGGGGCTCATCGGAGCGGCGGCGGTGCTTGCTGGCGTTGATCTAGGGCTCGCCGCAGGGCTGTGCTTGGCTGCTCGTGCGTTACTCGGGACGGCGCTTGTACTCGGTGGAGGCGGCGAGGCGGGGAGTGAGCGGAGCATAGCTCGCGACGGCAATGGCGGAAGAGGCCAACTCGGGCGCGGGAGCCGGTGCTCGCCACTACGCGAAAGAAGGGGCGGTCAAGGCGGGGAGCTTCACCTTCGCACGGAGAAGCGCGACGTGGGGTTGGTGTAGGGGAGGCGGTCCGGAGGCGGCCGGCGTCGGCGGGGTGGCGGTGCACGGTGACCGGCGTCGGGGAAGAAGGGGATGCTCTTCACCGTTGCGGCTTGGCTGGACCCGGGAAGAAGCAAGGATGTCCGTTAGGGTCTTGCGCACCTTCCGGAGGCAGCGGTGGAGCATGAGCTCACCCGAGCGAGGCCACCGTGCCGCCTCCGTTGAAAATGATTCTCGGCTATTTACCGTTTTGCCACCGAAACCCATTCTGCATTTTGCTCATAAAATTTAATTCACTTGGAAACCCATTCTGTATTTTGCTCATAAGATTCGAACTGTAAAAATTTATAAAAATTGATGAACAGGTGTTGTTTTAAATTGGGTTTGGATTTTTCTAGGCATTTGTGCCACTCCAAAAATTCAGGAAAAAGATCCTAAAATCTTAGTTTGATGTGCTCTACCGGATTATGCAAAAATTTAGGGTTACTATCGTGGGAAATTTTGGAGATCTCATGTAGCTAGGGTTTTGGTTAATAAAAACCCTAATTACACCTTATTATGTCATTTTATGTGAAATGGCTAATTGATTATTATTTTGCACATGCAAATTCGTCTTTAGCACGGTGTGTCTATGAAATTGTGGCGAGGGGTGTCACACATCGAATGGATGCCGAAAGCCCAAGCCGCGCTCGACGACGTGAAGCGCATTTTGACCAATCCTCCGGCCTTAACCCCACCGTCGCCGAGGCGAGCAACTCCTCCTCTACGTCGCGGCAACCACCCAGGTCGTCCGCGGCGCCATCGTAGTCGAGCGCAAGAAGGATTGACACGTCCTCAAGGTGCAACACCCCGTCTACTATGTCGGCGAGGTACTCTCCGACTCGAAGACGAGGTACTCGTAGGTGCTCAAGATCCTCTACGCAGTGATGGTCGCCGGACGCAAGCTACGCCACTACTTCGACGCGCACTCGATCACGGTGGTAAGCTCGTTCCATTTACGCGACATCATCGAGAACGAGAGAATCGCAGGCAAAGTCACCAAATGGGCTCTAGAGCCGATGGGGCACAACATCACATACGCGCCTCAAACGGCGATCAAGTCGAGAGTGCTCGTCGACTTCATCGCGGAGTGGACGGAGACACAATTGCCGCCGGCGCCGGTGGATTAGGAGTATTGGATCTTGTACTTCGATGGGTCGCCGATGCGCAGCGGAGCCGTCGTCGGGCTCGTCTTCGTCTCCCCACGGAGTACGCATGAGGTATTCTATTCGGTTACATTTTGCAGCTTCGAATAATGTAGCCGAGTATGAGGCTCTCGTCAATGGCCTCAAAATTGCTATCGAGCTTCGAATCGGACGACTCGAGGTCCGCAGGGACTCTCGGCTCGTCATCGATCGAGTGATGAAGGAGTCAAGTCGTCAAAAACGACACGCCGATGCTCTATCACCGGGAAGTGCGGAAGCTCAAGGAGAAGTTCGATGGCCTCGAGCTTAAACACATCCCGCGACGACTTAATTAGGCGCCGGACTCGCTAGCCAAGATGGCATCCGATCGGGAATTGACCCCACCGGGTGTCTTCGCCAACGACCGGTTCCAACCGTCCGTTCGACCTCCCGACCCTCCCAAGGACGATGGAGGGCTAGTCAATGCGAGGCTCGGGGGCTGTCCCGAGTCCCAACCTCGACCCCGCGGAACACTCGATCCCGGGCGAGGGCTCGGGGGCTCATCCTCCGTTAGCGGCCGGAGAGATTATGGAAATCGATGCCCCGGCGGCCGAGGAGGCGCCTCCGCCCGATCGGAGAGCGCGAGTACATCGAGTACCTTCTCCACGGCAAGCTCCGGCGGACCGGACCGAAGCAAGACACCGCACGAGCACTCCAAGTCTTTCGTCCTTGTCGACGGCGAGCTCTATAAGCGCAGCGTTTCTAGGATCTTGCAGCGTTGCATCACCATCGAGGAGGGTGTAAAGCTCCTCGACGACATTCACGCAGTGTCCGTGGACATCACGTGGCGCCACGGACCCTTGTGGGCAACGCCTTTCGACAAGGCTTTTACCGGCCAACCGCCGTGGCCGATGCGACTCGCGTTGTGCGCACTTGTAAAGGTTGCCGGTTCTACGCCCAACAACACACCGGACCGCTCAAGCTCTCCAAACCATACCCATCGCCCGGCCCTTCGCGGTGCCGGGGTCCGGACTTGGTCGGGCCATTAAAGAAAGCACTCGGGGCTTCACTCACTTGCTCGTGGCGGTCGACAAGTTCACCAAGTGGATAGAAGCTCGAGCTATCAGCAAAATCCGGTTTGAAGAAGCGGTCGAGTTCTTCCTCCACATCGTTCGTCGGTTCGATGTCCCCAACTCGATAATCACCGACAATGGTACTCGGTTCACGGGGAAGAAATTCCTCAAATTCTGCGACGACTACCACATTCGAGTGGATCGGGCGGCTGTAGCTCACCCCGAGACCAACGGTCAAGTCGAGTGAGCCAACGGCATGATCCTACGAGGGCTCAAGCCCCGCATCTACAATCGCTTGAAGCGTTTCGGTGGTCGATGGGTGGCGAGTTGCCGGCCGTCCTCTCGAGTCTTCGAACGACTCCGAGCCGAGCGACCGGCTACACGCCATTTTTCATGGTCTACGGCTCGGAAGCAATCTTGCCGACCGATCTCGACTACGGCGCTTCCGGAGTTCGCGCCTTCGACAAGCAAGGGAACGAAACAGCGCTCGAGGACGTCGGCCGACCAGCTCGATGAAGCACGCGATGCTATGCTTCTACACTCCGCCAAGTACCAACAGGCTCTCCGACGATACCATGATTGCAACGTCAAGAGTCGAGGTTTCGAGTGTTGGAGACATGGTGTTATGCGAGTGCGGAGCAGCAAGGACCGTCACAAGCTCTCTCCGCCTTAGGAAGGACCCTACATCATCGCGCGCTCATCCGGCCCGGCTCCTACAAGCTCAAGACGGTGGAAGGTCGAGAGCCGACCAATGCCCGGAGCATTGCACGATTACGTAAATTCTACCCATAAACTTGTGTTTGTTCCTTTACTTTCAATGACCGCTCGCTCGATACGGTGATCCTCGACCTCCGCAGGGAGGTCGACCCTCACTCCGGGGCTGGAAAGCGGGCGATACCAATGATTTTTTAAAACAAAAATCGCTAACGTGCGTGCTACTTAGCTCTTTTTCGCGAATGAAATCTGCTAAGTCTTTTTCGGCCTTGGATTCGAATCACAACGACGGACAAAGTAAGTCACGAGGAAATGGATTCACGATCTAAGCGGTCGGAAGGCTGAAGCTCGAGCACCCCAGCGAGTCCTAGCGGACGCTCACCGGAACGACTAAATCTAACGAGGCTTGGGGACTCGAACTTTGCAAGTTGGCGAGATTAATGAAAAGGCCAAAACGAATTTAAGTCGAACTTAAAAACTAATGAGAGCAAGACCTCGACGGGTCGAGCGCAGAACGAAGTTAAAAACTTAAAAGTTATTTACAAGCGAGGGGAACGACGCCCCATTGTTCATAACAAAACAAAATAAAATGACTAATGCCCAAATCTGTCTTCATCTTGGGGAGGGGCTCCTCCTCGAGCTTTGCAGCAAAGGTCTCGGCGTGGGCGCGAGTCTCGATCTGCAGCGCCTCCACCTTAGCGCCCGCGAAGCCGGGGACAAGGCCGGAGCCGACGGCCTCGAAGTCAAGGTCCTCGTAGTGTGACGCCGGCACCACGAAGATCGAGCGCACACTAGAGCGTCTTGCCCCTTGAATCACTACGCCGACCTGCTCCGGCGAGCCGGAGTCGGCGCGCCGCTCGGCTCGACCTCCACAAAGGCCCATCCCGGGACGGCGTCGAGCTCTCTGCGGGCGCCTCCGCTGCAGCAAGCCTCCGCTCCAAGCATGCGTCGACAAGGACAGTTGACGTCGAAGTTCGAATTCGAAGAATCAAGGAACACGACGAAGCCCGCCGGAAGGTCAATGTAAGGAAATTTGAAGCCCTTTCCTTCCTTTTCGGCCCGCCGCTCTTGGAGCTCCTTGAGGTAGTTGGACACGGTCCGATGGGAAGCCTCGGCCATGGCCTCGGCCTTCGCCTCGGCTCACGCTCCGTCCGGAGCGCCTCCTTGACCTTCTCCGCCACCGAAGTGGCCTCCTCGGCCTTGGCCAAGGCCACCTCCTTCGTGCGGCGCGCCTCTGCTGCCTCGCGCTCCGTCGCCTCCTTGGCCGCTCGGGCCGACCCTTCTCGTGCGAGCGCCTCCTGCAGCCGGAACGAGCCGGGCCGGCGAGCGTGCGAGCTCGCCCGCCCTCGCTCTAGCCGGAAAAGAACTCGCGCGCCCCGGCACGAGCCCCGCTACGAACACCTCCACCTCGAGCTCCGGTGACGGCTAGGCGCCGCCAAATGGACTCACCGAAACCACGTCCCCGCCAGCCATCATCGTCACCGTAATCTCCCTCCCCGCGGCGACGTCCCGCTTCCTTGCCGCTTGCGCCGCCGAGGAAGTTAGTGACTTCCGGAGAATCGTCAACGGGGCCTCCTCCTCGCCGGCACCGGACGCTTGGGCGCCGGCTCGCCATCGCCGGATTCACCCTCGCGGGTGCGCTTCCAGCCGCGGCGGCTGGATCGACAGCCCCTCGCTGCTCCATGACCGGCTCGATCGGCGTAGCACCGGGCTCGCAGGAGTTTCCACGGCGCGCCCTCGCCGAGCTCCACCGCCGAGGGTACGACCTCATCGGTGCCCTCCGCAGCAAGTTTAAAGACATCGACATGCGAGGTCGAGTCCCCGGCGCGGGGAAGACATCGCAGATCTACGCCGGCCGCCGGGCCATCGCCAAGAACCTCCGGCCGCGGCGCATGCTCGACGCTCGCTCCGCCGCCCACGAGCTCGGCGATCATTTCCGTCGTCTCCCTCTCCGTGACGGTAGGTCCCGTTGGAGAGACCTCGCTCAAGTCCACCACGTCCGCCGCTCGCGGCGGTTCCTCATCGGTCCCCGTCCCTTCCACGAGAGTCGACTCTTCAACACGCGGGCTCGATCCGAGCCTAAGGATCAAGGACGACGTCGACGTTCTAGCCACGGAGGTCGGGTGGTGGGTCTAGGAGGTCGTGGAGGCTAGGACAAACTCGACCCGAAAGGGAGTCGGAGACCGCACCGGAACCGAAGTCCGGGCGTAGAGGGCAAGGTCGTGCCGCGAGGTCGGAGCCCGAGGAGGCGGGCTCGGAACTCGTCGCTCGACGAGCGGATCCGGGCGGCTGCCGGAAGTCCTGCCGTCGCTCTCCTTCGAGGTAACCTCGCGCCGGAAGACGACGTACGGATTCCACCCCCCCTCCCCCGCCGGCGCCACCGTCGTCGTCGGAGTCATCCGATGGCTCGGTCGAGGCGATCGACGGCGTATGGGGGTTCAGCCCCGTCGCCTCGTACGCGTCCCGCTTCTTTTGGCGGGCGCGTCCCTCGCTGCCTTGTCCTCGCTAGCGCGGATCGCGATCGCCTTCGCCCGCTTGCGCGCCGCCTTGTCGATCCTCTCCTCGCTCGGCCCGTAGGCGGTTGGCCTCCTGTTGGCCCGCTCCTTCCGGCAGCTTCGACTTGATCCGCTTGGAGAATGCGACCCACTTTGACTGCGAGGAAAGTATAAAATAATAAGCTAAAGTTACCCGAGCCAAGCGAAGATCGAAATAAGGAAGCTCGAATCGCTTACCACGTCGACCGCCCGAGGGTGCGGCTTCATCTTTGGCACGTTAGGGACGGGCCACACTCGCGCGATCGTGCCCGGCGTCCCCCGACCCCGTGCGCAATCGCCTCGTCGAAGAGCTCGCAAGCGCCATCATCGTGTCGGGGACCACACGGTGATCGGCGGAGACTCGATGCATCGGCATCGTCCTCCACACTAGCGGCGCGAACCGCTTCTTGTGGTAGGACCCCACGACGACCGTCGCGTCGAGGTCGAACGAGCGAAGGTGGCCGATCGCCTCGATCAACCGGTCCACTTGATGTTGGTGGTCCGAACCGCAGCCCCACTTCCACTCCTCGGGGTCCTCCTCGAAGACCCGACCTTCGAAGGCCGGGAAAGGATGCGCCGGGTCCCGGCGCGAGTAGAACCACTTGGAGTGCCACCCATGGTTCGATGTGGGGGTGGTCATGGGGATATAGTCCTTCCCCCTGTTCCTCTTCATCACGATCCCCGCACAGCCGATGTCCGCGGGAACCTCCTCATCCGTGCGACTCGCCGTCGGAGCAAGTTAATGCTCGAAAAATGCCTCCACGACTCAAGATTGGGCTCGATGCCGAGGAAGCCCTCGCGAGAGTCACGAAAGTGCTCAACTGCCGGATGCTGTTCGGGTTGAGGTGGTGCAGCCCCAGCCGAACCGGAACAACATGGCACGGAAGAAATCGCTCGCCGGCGATCCCGCGCCCCGCTCGTGGAAAATGCACGAACGACACCACGTAGCCTGGTGGCGGCTGCGGGCTCTCCTCGTCACCGGGGACCAGCCACCACCTCTCTTGCCCGCGCTCCCGGAGCAGCCCCGAGGCACTAACCCGTCAAGGTCCGTCTTCAACGTGGCGGAGCGAGCCCGGGTCAACATAGCGGCGAGAGGGCGGGATGGCGAGAGAAGTTGGGCGACCGTGCAGCGAAAGCAAAAACAGGGCTCGGAAAGAAGAGCACAAAGAGGTGAGGAAGCTTAGGAAAGCAAGAGCGCGTAAGGAGCGGAAGGCATGGTGGGATCCGCTAAAATAGGCAGCCGCGCCGGACGGCCACGCCTCTTCGGTTTCGTCGCGAGGCCCACGACCACCTTCATTCGGGTAAAGACTCTTAACTCCTCCCTCCCTGTTTTTGCGCACCTTCTCCGGGCACGCCGCCCCACTACCCGTACTTATTGCGGAGGGCCCACCACGACTAAGGGGAAAACGGCATCTTCGCCGCGCTAGCCCACCACTACAAGCCGGCGAAGAGAAGATCGTGCCTCGGTTCTTGGAATATGGATGAAAGGACGGTAAAACTTCCACGCCGGTCTATCTCTCCATTCGATTCGAATCTTTTCACACTCGACACGGGTGAGGAAAGACCCGCGTCCCGTTGAGGCCCGTCGACCCGCTACCTACCAGCCCCAAGGTCAATCGCTCGACCTTGGAGCTCGATCGACCCGAGGCTCGACCTCGAAGGTAAGCGGGGACAAGAGGCTGAAACCGCCTCGACGACCCCATCCGGCCGAGGTTCGAAGGCCGGCCCGACCGAAAGGGTTCGACGGTCGCCCGAGCACCTAAGATAGAGCCGGGGAGCGTTAACGATGGGTCCACCTAGCGACCGTGACCAAAGCGCGCAAGCGCAACGGGCATCGACCAAACGCGTTCGAGTCCACGTCGACCTCGAAAAGGGGAATCTCACCGCGGAGAGGCATCGAGCCCTCGAGACTTATCGAGCAGTCTCGGGTCCCAACCGAGGATGACAATGTGGATCAACGAAGTCGTCCCCGGCGGTCCCGACGGAATCCCTTCGACGGGAAACCGTGACTTCGCTCGAACTTTTCCCGTTATGGACTGAGCCCCACGTGTCGGCCCTACTAGGAAAATTGTGGATCTGCTCTACCCTCCGTCGCACGAACGCGACGCGGACAGGGAAATCGATCAAGACAAACCACTCCTCGACCAGCCACCTACACCGCGCGGGGCTCGGGGCCGGCATCGCAAATACGAGGTCCAACGACGGGGCCGCAAATCACTCGCGTGCAAATCAGCCAAAGCATAAGTCTCATCGGACGCGCTCCCACGCATCCGGCGGATAAACATCATCCTCAAAACACAAAGGCGACTTCCCGCGACTTCTACGGATCCCCGAGCGACTCCACGACTCGCCCGGGGCTCGAGGCTACTCGTCGGGACAAAGATTAGCGCCATCACGTGGCATCCTCCGGACCCACTTAACGAAGGTTTAGCACCCGGAACGCAAAACCACGTCCAAAGTCAAGGCCGGGCCCACTCCCGTACGGCCGCCACCAAGTGACGAGTCAAGAAGCAACCGACTTGACCTTGCACCGCCAAGCCCGGGAGAATTCAGCCTCGCACGACCTTGCCCGTCAAGCTCGAGGGGGTCTCGCCTCGCGTGACCTCGCCCGTGGGACTCGGGAGCGTCTCGTCCCGCTCGACCTCCAAGCTCGACCGCCAACCGCATTAACTCTACCTACCCCGGTGCCCACGTGGGCGCCCTCGGCAATCATTGACGCCGACTCATGCTCCATCCCCCTTGCCACCGCTACCGCTCCCGTCATGCCACGTCGATGGGACGTGTCATCCCCGTAGCCCCGACGGAGTTGGCGTAGACCGGAGACTCGGGGCTTAGACATCATCGTCCGACGTACGACGGTACGGCCCCTCCCGTTTTACCCGTCGACGGGTGGAGATCGGGGCCGCGCTCGAGCTGCCCTCCGTCCCGCGCGACCTCCACCAACGAACCCGAAGCTCGACGGACCACCCCCACGACCTCGACCTCGGGCACGCCATCAATGCGCCCGACAAGGAAGGACCGGTATGGCATGTCCCCTCCAAACACTCGCCATGACGCCGCCCATAGCTCCGCCGGATGCGGAACACTCCACCCCCGAGACGACGGGCTACGGGAACGACGGGACAACACGAGCTCCGGATAAGTCTGCAACAACACTCTCTCTCTCTCTCTCTCCCCCTCTCTCTCTCCCTCCCTCCCTCCCTCCCTCCCTCCCTCCCTCTCTCTCTCTCTCTCTCTCTCTCTCTCTCTCTCTCTCTCTCTCTCTCTCTCTCTCATGTAACTCGAGCTTAACCCATAAAGGGGTAGAGCCTCTCATTCTCCGGACACCGAGACACGAACAAGAACCACGATCGCACAGGATCATCTTATTCACTCGCACACCACACACACACACTCGCAACCGGGGACTTGGAGCACGCTCCTCTCCCGCCTCCTCTCGTACGCCATTGTTTACTTGACGCAAGAAACACGAGCGCCGCGACACCACCCCAACCGGACGTATGGAGCTTTCCCGAACCAGTCTAAATCTCTCGTGTCTTCCCTTGTGTACCATCCGGCCTAAAACGCGCAGCCCCGGGACAAATTCTACTAGCCGGTGGTTCGAACACCGACAAAGAGCATCACATATTCTGTATTTTTTAAAAATACAACAATTGTTGTTTTTACTAGTAATTCTACATATAGTAATTCTTTATACATCCATTTATTTTATTTTTACAACAAACACAAGTCAGCTAACAAACAAAACTTAAGGATAATTAAAAAAAGCAATCAAACGACATGTGGGATTTCATAATTTTTTACTCGTTATTTCCACAATCCACGTATGCAGACCAACCAATCCGTATCCCACAATCCGAGATTTAGTCATTGTATCCTCTTAATCTAAGTCCGTGTTCCTAGACTCGACAACTAGCTCGTCATTCACCAATCACCATTGTCGATGCCTCGCTGCAACAAAACCTCAAATTAATCCACGTTAGAATGATTTACCGGTTGGCGTAATCTCGTCATGGTGTTTTAGTGGATCCATGAGATCTTCTCGCCTTCCCAAGGGCATCTCTTATGTGTTTTCATATAGCTCCACCCGTGCAGCTTAGATGCAACTTATTTTCCTCAATGTAATAATTTGTCGTCTCTTTGATTTAGTTCATCGTTAATTTGGGATTGTTGCGATCGTACACAACATTGCGATGGAGGATGTACTTGGTGTCGAGTCTTTATCTCGGCACTAAGACTACCTAGTCCCGAGCTTGGAATTCGATGGTGCAACACACAAAACACACAAGAACACACGAGATTTTTAGATAGGTTTAGTCCTCTCAATCGAGAGTAATACCCTGCTCTCGTATGTTATGTATTGCCCTTAGCGGATTGCTAATGCGTATATCTAGATCGTTTTCGAAGGGTCTCTGCTCCGTCTTATATATCCAGGAAGGTAGGATTACATGCGAGTCCTATTCAATTACACGAATTACATATTCGGGAACTCTATCTTGAAGATTCCTTATTGATTCGGAGCCCTAATCGGATCAACTAATTCAAATCCTTTACTTGACGATCAAGTCATGTCATGTCGGTCTTGAGTCCGCCTTTGTTTCCATACGGATATTCGGGACCTTCTGTTATTTTATATCGGTCGAGGACCACCTCGTGGGCCCTCCCGACCGGTCTTATCTTCATCAATATGCCACCATATCTTCAATAAGTCATTCCTTTGATTATAGCATACCCATAAGGCAAGTATACGACACTTGAAACCTTTCCTATCACTTGCAATACTTCGAGAACGACACGAGAGATCATATATGCTTTCTAAAAGTACGATCATACTATCGGGAATAAATGTTGCTTGTTGCTAGTGAATGACAACATGGCCGTGGTCATCGATGAGGAGAATCTAAAAACGATCATACTATCGGGAATAAACGTGGCTTGTTGCTAGTGAATGACAACATGGTCGTGGTCATCGACGAGGAGAAGTGTGGGGTGGGGGGGGGGTACATTGATATCGGGGAGGACGACATGCTTGTCGCACAAGAGAGATTTAGGGAATTAAGAACAAGGAGTTTTGGAAAGAGAGATTTCTTCGACGGGGTATTAGGAAAAAGAGATCGAGTGGGGTTCAAGGGATACCATGATTGTGGGATGCTGATCGGTTGGTTGCATGCGTGGCCATTGCACGTAATATTTCCCCAAAAAATGCTAGACTTGCGGATTTAGGGAATTAAGAACAAGGAGTTTTGGAAAGAGAGATTTCTTCAAGGGGGTATTAGGAAAAAGAGATCGAGTGGGGTTCAAGGGTTACCGTGATTGTGGGATGCTGATCGGTTGGTTGCATGTGTGGCTTACATAACATATGACCATTGCACAAAATATTTCCCCAAAAGATGCTAGACTTACGGATGGAAAACTTACGCAAATCCTACACACGTGATTTAGAGAAGTCTAACAGGGTCTCAACCAATCAAGTGCACGCACATAATCTATACGTAGGAAGTACATAAATCCAGTATGTAAGTGTAGCAGCGCCCTGAAAGAACACCCCCCCCCCGCTACAGTGCGGCTACTTAGTAATACTGAAAATAACAACCCTACCAAAGTCTCAATAAGGTCTACATGCCATTAACTTAAGAACCCCCAAGCCCCAATACTACTTAGTAATACTGAAAATAACAACCCTACCAAAGTCTCAATAAGGTCTACATGCCATTAACTTAAGAACCCCCAAGCCCCAATACTACCTTGCTGCTCGCTTACCTCCACAAATTTTATAAAAAGGTTACAATTGGCCTTTGGTCTAAATTACCTGCCGCCATCTCTAGTATGAGTACAATCAAGTCAACAGATTCGACCCAGGAGTAATGCTAAAACTTAATGCAGATGTGGAACAATTGGAATTCGGGACAAAATTGGGCCTGGCACAGGCCAGAATACACGATAGAAAACATCCCATAGAATCAGTCACATTTTGAAGCTTCTGTATATATATTATAAAATAGGACATTTTGAAGCTTCTGTATATATAGTATAAAATATGTTGCCACACCACAGATTCCTCAACAATGTTCTCAGTAATGCCGCAATCGTTTATTTGCTTCCAACTGTTTCCACTGCAACTGATTCCACTGCATAAAGCAATATCTCCATCCTACAACTATTGGCAAAACAACAGATTCTGTTATGTGTGACAACAGCAGTAAGGTCCAAACAAGATCCCAAATTACACTTTCAGAAAGTGAACGCCAGTTTCTTAACAATCTGTTGTGTTCTTCTATGATGTCGACTTCCGCCGCACTACCAAATCATCAGCTGAGTAATACTCAGCGATAAGCCGGTACATATAGGATGGACTGTGCCCCCCACTGTGAGAAAAAAGGTTACTAGATGAGGAAACAGAACTGAATGGTTCGTAACGGAAGTGCAGTGTCAGGAGATACAATAAAGGTGCTTTGCAGATTAATCAGTTCCACAGTAAATTTTTAATTACTCAATGTAAGTAAAATTATTAATCAGACACATTCCTAAATTCTGTTATAAAAAAATATAGGCCAATATGGTTTCAGTAGTGTGAGAATTTGTGTACAACACAAGCACACAAATACAAGAAGAAACCTCCAGTGATATAAAAAAAAAGCAAGCAACACAAGCACAGATCCATTCATGTAATAGCTTATGATATAAAAGAAGACAAAAAAATAATGAAAAAAAAACTTACGTATCGGTGATAAAAAGGCTCACGAGCTTTGGCGGCACGTAATCAAAGGTTGGATTGACAACATTTAGAAGGGGACTGCCATCCTGAGTACTGAAGTTCATGCAATCTGAAAACTTGCCGAAGTCAAGCAAATCCGATGGTGATTTAAGTTCATTCAGCAACACCTCAGGGTTGTGAGGATACAACGGACACAACTGTCATGCAACAACAATGAAAGATAGTAAGAAACTCAAATGTCATCAATTTTAGGAGGAGATTCTACTTTAGATCACTTAAATTATTGTTTAGCATAATGAACATTCAAATTGGAAATACCAAAACTGGATCTATGCAGTGAACATTTTAAATCTTGACCACTAATACACATGTGAAACCATTTGTATGGAAACAATATTTATCATGTCAATGAAAAAAGTAATGTTCAAAACTGCGTACTGAATTGAGCATTTTAAGAGTTAATAGCAACAAGGATGGGATTTATGCCCTGGAGAGCATCGAGCTGTTTTCTAACTTAATATTTGTATAACATCCAACCGGTTAATAGCCTGTAGTAGTATCCCAAAAGGCCTAGATGTGAAGTGTAGTTGTGGGACTAGTCCCACATTGGAAGTTGGGTGAGGGTTAACCCTTGTTGCAACCATAGTGTTACAGGCCGGTCCGACCCGGCAAGGGAAGCCCGACGCCTTGGGGCTGCCTATGCCCTAGGCGTGCTGCTAGGGAGGCCGCACCCGAGGCCGGGGCAAGGCGGGCATGCGCGCATGGCCACCCTGGGCGCGGGGCCGGCTTTCCAAAGTGGATAGGGGCGACATCAAGTGTTTCCAAAAAGAAAGATATCAGGTTTTAGATAAGTTTAGGAAGTTGAGATAAGTTTAGGAAGTCGAGGTTAAATTTAGAAGTTTGAGTTGTAATAGGTTTGGAAAATCTCCAAGTTGTAGTGGTCAAGTTAGGATTTCCCCTATATAAAAATGGGCATTGTACCCGATCTCATTAAGCAATAAAGAGAAATCTTTCGTTGCTACCCTGCTGCCGCCTCCCTCTCCTCTCCCTGTCGCACGCCGCACCTCCCCCTTCCTTGCCGCAACCCTAGCAACAACGAGCCGCACCTAACCCTAGCTAGGGTGAAGGTGCACCCTATCATCTCGTATTTAGATTCCAGGTGATCCCCTCGTCGCCGCTACCATGAGTTCCAAGGACACCGCGCCAACCGATCTCCCGGCGTTCCGGAGACTCTACAAGGAGCAACACACCTCCATGGAGAAGAACATCACCACCATCCTCAAGGCGGTGGGCGACAACAAGGACTCCATCGAATTGCTGGCCGCCACCGTCACCGGGCCGGCAAAGCGTTGGGACGGTCCGGATGCTCGAATCCGCCAAGCGCACGGAGGAGGAGCAGAGTCGTCGCGACGCCTTGAAGGCGGCTCAAAAGGCCGTCAAGGACGTCTACGCTTCTTCATCCACGCCGGTGCCAACGGATGTGGCTGCTACGCTTGACTCGGCATTCTCGTCGACCAGGGGTCTACATCAACACCACCGCCGGCCGGCGGCATGCATGATGCTTCGGGTGGCCGAGCCGATGGCTGCCCTATTCCGCGCTACTACAAGCTCACCTTCCCGACGTATGATGGTAAGGAATATCCGTTGCCATGAATTAACCGTTATGAGCAGTTCTTTGTTGGACAACAGATCCCCGACAATGAGCGCGTGTGGTACGCCTCGTATCACATGTCGGGCGGCGCGCAACGAGTGGTACATCCGCCTCGGCAAGGAGAACAACACATCGGCATGGGCGTCCTTCGTCGGGCTCGTCAACGAGAGGTTCGAGCCTCCTACTCGCGCCAACCCCTTGGCGAGCCGGCCATCTCGCGGCGGACCGACACCGTGCATGACTACACCGAGCGGTTCTTGGCCCATGTGGCACGCGCCGGAGATCTCCAAGAGCAACGATAGGTCAACCCGTACACTGCAAGATTGCAAGAGCCACTAAAGACGGAGGTTGAGCTTGCACGGCCTTGGGACACGGAGGTGACCATGAGCCTTGCGAGGGCTTATGAGCGTCGCGGCTGCGGTGGTGGCTGAACAAAATCAGCTAGCGGTCAAGCTACCATCTCCGGCTACACGGGAACGACTACATCGGCGCCTTCGGCGAAAGCTCTACCGGCTCCTCGCCCATGGTGGAGGCACCACCGTAGCCTGCTGCACCGCCGGCGACCAAGGTCTACAAGCGCTCGACGGCCGATGAGATGGCTTAGCGTCGTCACCGGAACCTTTGCTTCAATTGTGATGAGCCGTTTGTGCGCAGCCACAAGTGCAAGCATCTCTTCTACCTCGAGCTCCTCGACGACTTCATCAACATGGAGGATGAGGAGGGCGACTTGATGGCGATCATGGGTGAGGAGAGGTGCCCCATGCTGCTCACGAGCTCTTCCTTCACCGACGACATGCGCATCCTCATCGACACGGGAGCAACACGCAACTTCATCGACACTAGCTATGCGAACTCCCGGATGTTGCCTCTTCGTCGTGCTTCACTCTCCCTAACTCTTGCTTCGGGGTTCGAGTGGTGAGCCGCTCCGTTTGTCGTGGTTTTGCTCTCACGATCGACCGGGACATCCACCACATTGACGTCTACACCGCCGACCTACCCGACGATGTCGACATCGTGTTGCGCACGCCATGGTTGGCTGCTCTAGGGCCAATCATGTGGGAATTCTCTCGTGCCGACCATGTCCTTCTACCATGGACATCACCGCCTGCTGGTCGGCCTCGATTCACCACTACGACGCGCTCCTCATGCCGCTCCGGCACGGGAGCTTGAGGCGCCTTGGGAGGAGCCCATCACTCCGAGCAGCTCGTGCACTTCCAGCCCCTCCCGCAACTCCCTTTGTGGCTGTCATTGGTGGGCCTCGCCGTGTGGAGGACATCTTCAATATCATCGGCGCCCACTCGGACCTCTACGACGACCCGTGCCACGACATTGAGCGCAACCCCAACTTTGTTGTGATCCACAACGGACTGGAGACCGGAGATGCGTCCCGTGCATGGGACATGACAGTGGGGCTAGTCTTCTTTGATTTGTCGCCTTTACATGCCGGCCTCTTCGCCGATGCTATACCACTTGTGCGCCTTCATCAAGGAGGGCGAGGAGGCGTTGTCTGCGTCGGATTGCGGTGGGATTCCACACCATGAATGCAACGGGATTGATTCAAGGGATGCCAACATCCGTGCTATGCCTACGAGAGATGCCGCACTCCACGATCGAGACCGTGGACGTCACATTTATGGACATCGCCGGCCGTGAGCTGTTCTAGGTTGGCAATGTATAATTTGGAGTTCACCCGTGCATCGTTCTTCTTCCTCCGTCATCTTCGATTTCCGGGTGTTGTTTGGCCATGCTCTCCACCTTGACACTAGTAGGCCGACTCCAAGGGACACTTTTATGGCGATCATTGATGGGCCGCTTCGCCTACACCGGAATTTCAGCGCTACTCCTTCACCGCACCACCTATGGATATGGAGACCGTCCTGTTCGACTTCGGGGTGCCTCACCACTTCATTGATGCTCCTGGGACACCAGCGATGCGCGGGAACACCACAATGCCCTCCTCGCATCACTTCGTCATCAATGGCTTCATCGGTAGCCTAGGCTACACCTTCACATTGGACATCAACTCGACGGAGTTTGTCTGGATGATCTAGTGCCCGGACGTGCTTCGACTAGACTTCTTCTGCGAGCTTCGTCGTCAACTCCCACGAGCGGTCTCGGATGGCGCCTTCCCGGCTCGAGGACGAGCCGGTCGTCAATGAAGGAGATGTTACGGGCCAGCCCGACCCGGCGAGGGTAGCCCGACGCCTTGGGGCTGCCATCGCCCTAGGCGCGCCGCCGGGGAGGCCGCACGCACGGCCGCCCTCGGGCACGGGGCCGGCTTTCCAAAGTGGCTAGGGCGACATCAAGTGTTTCTAAAAATAAAGAGATCAGGTTTTAGATAAGTTTAGGAAGTTGAGATAAGTTTAGGCAGTCAAGATTAAATTAGGAAGTTTGAGTTGTAATAGGTTTGGAAAATCTCCAAGTTGGAGTAGTGGTCAAGTTAGGATTTCCCTCTATATAAACAGGGGCATTGTACCCGATCTCATTAAGCAATAAAGAGAAATCTTTTGTTCGGTGCACCCTATCACACAAGCACCTCCGGGTTAACCCTTTTGCATGAAGCAAGGACGAAAGCATAAGAGGGGTGCTCGTGTGAATCCGTGTGCTCGCCCAGCCACCCCAATTGTTGATCGGGTGGTAAGCGGACTTTAGTCATGCGGCGTTACAATATTCTAAGATATTCTTTTAGTGGATACACATCTACTTGATGCTAAAATAGTGACAAGAACACGCACCGACTCTTACTTAGAATCGGGTATTACAAGATGTTATGCTTGTAATATGGTTCCAAAAGATGTTACTCCCTCTGTCCCAATAATTGGCATTTTAGCTCCGGGCACGAAGATTAAGAAGAGAAGGAATAAAGTAGGTGTGCAGGAAAGGAGGAAGAGAGAGATAGAGATAGAGGTGTATTGGGGAGAGAGAAAGGTGTCTTGGAAGTGAAAATGCCAAACATTTTGGAAAACTGGATGAGGCTAGAATGCCAAATACTCGGGACAGAGAGAGTACATTGTATTATGATATTAATAAAAAGCAACATTGTAGGTGCTCCAAGTTATTTTTTGCTCTTCGATTAGTATGGCACAGTAAAAAGTGAGTCGACAGTCGGTCAATGTACCAAGCTCAATAAAATATCAAATGAAATAACAAGAGCGAACAGATCCCGGATCTCATTTAAAATTTTGGGCATAGCTATACTAATGATCACAAAATATTTCGAAACAAACCTTATGACTGCCAAGCAACCACAACGAAGGGCACAGAGCATGCCTTTGAGCAGCAAGGGCAACCATGTTCATTCCAACCGGCGCAATCACTCCACCATTTGCCATAACGAGCGTGTGCTCCAACTATGACCTACACATTGCAACGGGAATTATAGTTACAATAAAAACCAAAATATATAAGAATAAAAACTACCGCAAGAAAGAATATTAAAAACAAAATATCATAGAGAATGTTGGGAAAATCGGTGTCCCTAGACTAACACCGACTTCCTAGAAATGGTACCAAACTTGTGTGATACCACTTCTTCCGTGGACCCAAACCCAACCTTCTAACTATATCGAGGAGACCTTCATCTTACTTGTACTAACTTGGGAGACCAACTCTCTACAAAAGAGCTTACCCTTTATTCATAACATACACTTGACACAAGACACAACATTCTTCGTGGCTACACACCACTACTATCAATCTAGGACTTACCATAACACTCCTAGACTCTAAGACACATCATGGCAACCTTTGTCATGCCTTCACATGTGGTGGCTTCTATGGCTCCATGGCATGGTATCTTGAAGGGTAGATGGCACCCCTATTTATACTTACACATGATCACTAGGATGTTGCCATGTGACCACATTCCACACTCTTCTAACTAAAATATCTAGCTCTAGAATATTCTCATCCTTATCCTAATATCTAGATATTTCTTCTCATATATAAATATCTAGTTTCTAGACTATTCTTTACTTTGCCATGAAGAAATAGTTCTAGCCTCTTCTATGGCAAATCTCTTCTTTCCTATGTTTTCTCAAATATTCTAGGATCTTCCAAGTATGCATTGTCATAACTCAACACTCCGTCTCAATGCATATTTACTTTTCCACTTGGTTGCCATCTCTCGATTCTCCACTTTGCCAATGTCTCCCAAATCGCCTTCGGTTTCTCCGTATCTCTCCTCAATTGTCTTCTTCAACACCAACGTAGCCTTGCCTCCTTCCACGCACGCTTTTGCAAGGCTTCGCATTCTCCTTCGCTCCGCACTGAAAGATCCGTTTCGATGCCTATCACAACTCTTGCACTCCGGAAATCTGCCATCTCGATCGACGCCGGCGTCAACTACGCTTGGTCCTAGACCGGCGTTCTCCACGATCCCAGATCGTGCTCTTTGACGATTTCTCCTCTAGTGCCACTCGGTGCCACACCGAGCAATGTAAGCACTCCGTGCTTACCGACTCGCACCGACCAAGGTAAGTGCCCCGCACTTACAACGGACTCCTCCCTCTACGAGCGGTCTCAAACCGCCCATGCATTACACTCGGTCCTAGACCGAGTGTTCTTCACTTCACGGTCCCAGATCGTGATCTTCGACTAGAGTCTCCAACATAAGTGCCCCGCACTTGCGGAGACTTGTCCCTCTTTTAGGCGATCCCGGACCGCCCTGCTCCGATACCAATTATTAGGAAATCGGTGTCCCTACACTAACACCGACTTACTAGAAATGGTACCAAACCGGTGTGATACCACTTCTTCGTGGACCCAAACCCAACACAAGAGACTGTCACCTTACTCTACTAATTTGGGAGACCAACTCTCTACAAAAGAGCTTAACCTTTATTCACAACACAAACTTGATATGGTACACTCTTCTTGTAGGTGGCTACTTATGACTCACCATGACACACATACACACTAGCACACCATGGCAACCTTGCCATGCTACCTAGAACGCAAATGACACTTCAAGTCATGGCAACCTTTGCCATGCCTTCACATGTGGTGGCACCTATGACTCCATGGCATGACATCTTGGAGGGTAGATGGCGCACCTATTTATTCTTACACATAATGACTAGGATGTTGCCATGTGACAACATTCCACACTCTTCTAACTAAAATATCTAGCTCTAGAATATTCTCATCCTTATCCTAATATCTAGATATTTCTTCTCATATATAAATATCTAGTTTCTAGACTATTCTTTACTTTTCCATGAAGAAATAGTTCTAGCCTCTTCTATGGCAAATATCTTCTTTCCTATGTTTTCTCAAATATTCTAGAATCTTCCAAGTATGCATTGTCATAACTCAACAAAGAACATGAACTTAAAAACCAAAATATATAAGAATAAAAACTATTGCAAGAAAGAGTATTAAAAAAATCATAGCAGGCATGTACCATGTTAACTCGAGATATCATTGCAAAAACAGCTGAATCTGTTATAACAGTAGTTTGTATGCCTTTCTCAACTAACTCTTTTGCAAGAGAATGCCCCTGATACCTGATTTGAACGACTTCATTACTACACTGAGCCAAGCAAGAAAGTTTACAAAAATAAACTGAAGTAGAAAAGCTCCATATAATGCACAAACCTTGGAGCACCTTCAGCAACGAATACACGAAACGAACGCTTTTTCTCTTTTGCAGCGCACAGAAATTCCTTGACAGTCTTAGAACGGCCCAAAGTTAGGATTACCTCACTATCAAACAATAAAAATTAACTGTAATTAGAATTTCAGTAAGGTATGTTTTAACTGATCCTAAAAGGCTAAATATCATAAGGGGCCTACAAATAAAAGTAAGGTTATAATCAATATCATGACCATTATGAGCTACTGCAATCTAGGCTTCTCAAGATCAGGGCCAACTAAACAATAATGATTACTACATGATAAAACCAGATGTTTTACTTTACATGCATTTACTCTCAAGCAAGGATGCATATCACCCCTAATTTTATCACCCCTAGCTTTACTATACGCAAAAGGAAGTTTTTCTGAACAGTAAATTTCATAACAGTAACACCCCTAGTTTTATGTTCGTTGTCTCACAAATCCCCATGTAATTTGTCTTATGTCACTAACCTCGGGTTTTATGGCCATATTGTTTCACAAAACTCTACCCCTATCAGAAATAGCTAAGAATATGACATGTGAACTCTTCATTTGTGCAAGTGAATCGTGTGCTCTGATTGATTTGAGCAATGGAATCATTGAGAGAGATGAATATAGCCTCATAACATCCTATAATCATAGTGGGGTTCAAACAAAAGGTTCATGATAAGGGAGGGATTTTGTAGAAACAATATGATCATAAAACTTAGGGACAGTGTCCACAAAACCCTGGGTTGTACAAAATTTACCCATATTTTGCACTAGTTTATTGTTATTATCTGAAAAACTAAAAGACACAACTAGTAACATTTTTCTAAAAAGCAAGAAAGGGAATAGAACAACTACACTTTAAAGGAACGGTTAAACTACATTACAAACATTATATCTATATATACATAATACTTATAGCATGCAACAGGTCAAAAGTGTTAATCATCATCAAAGCAATACAAAAATTGCAGTTCAAACTAGATTAAAAGAGATATTGCTGTGGGGTTCCCAGATCAAGATCATACTTTTGATGAATAAGTTCCACAGCTTGCTCAGAAATCGGTTCATAGCAGTTGTCAATCTCATCAATAAGATCACCAATGGCCGCAATGACATCATGCTTAAGTTTCTTAGTTGATGTCTTATCTCCAGCTGCTACAGATCAGGCATAATATCAGTACCAATGGTAGCATAAGCATACACTAATGCCCTATGAGGGTAGCATAAGCTACATAATGTGCTTGAATTTAAACATACATTAAAATGATATGTTTCTAAAATTCTGCAGGAAAATCCGTGACTACATATCAAGGAGGGGTACTGAGTAGTGAAAGAGAACATGAATTGAGCAACAACAAGAACATACATTTACTCTTCCCGTCTGAGTCTCCAGTTGACGATGCAGAGCGGGAAATTGCAGTACTCACAGGAATATCATCTAAGAGAGTCTGCAAAGAAGGTGCACGAAGGGCATTTCTAGCATGAGCAGCAAGAACAGCAGCAGACAATGTAGGGCGATTATCATGTTCACTATCATATTCATCTTCACTGTCGACAGTAACCGAAAGACCTTCAATTCCAACTGCTGTCAAAGATATATCCTCCTCTTTTATTATATGCAAAACGCGTCTCACAATGTTTCCAACAGCAAGTTCTGAAAAAAAAAAAGAGGGTCCACTTGATTATAAACGAGTATCATGATTATGAAAGGAGGGAGAGGCTACCATGTGTCTATTAAAATTGCATTCAAAATACACTACGTAATTCCCACTAATCTAAATTGAAATAATAACCCTCCACTCAAGGTGCAAACAAGCTCTGATCAATTTACTGGCAACTAAGCACCAGCCAACAGGATTAATCAAGTAATTTCCTCACTGGCATATAATCTATCTGTACCAATATCAAAATTAAATGCCTACTAGCAGATATATGCGTGAAAAACTGCAAGTTACGATAGTCTAATAATTCCAATAGGACAGAATACTGCACTTGTTCCACTCAACAAGTGAGAGAGCAAGATGGGATTAAACGCAAGCCAGAATGAAAATTCTCAAACTGAAGCAATTCATATATTCAAAATCCACCACTTTCAAGTTTCCACTAAGTATACATACAACTTCACTGAATCTGGCATTAGTTGGGCCAGAACTGAGAACTGCATCATATTATAAATGAACAGCAACTAATGTCTTAAGAGTTACAGGCAATAACTTTACTAAACTCCATAGGTTCAGATAAATTGTGATTTTCTCCTATGAGCTCATTTTGGAAATCTGGTTTGTTTAGTTCAACTAAAGAGGTTCAGATTAATGTTGAGAACCATAAGTCACCAATTTGCACCTTAGCACCAACAAATTAATGCTGACCAACTATGCATAAGCCAAAGGAGTACATTTCAAGAAAAATAAAGTTTTGAATAATCCCTGGGAAGGTGGGGCAAAATAGCTCTGTCTGTACAAAATTCAACAACTTACATTTAAAAGAGAATGCATAACAGCATATGAGCCAGGCAGCCAGGCAATCACTGGCACAGAGGTAAATTCTGATAACCGAGACTCAATTGTGATTGCAAGTTGAAAAGATTCAGTTGTGATTTGGGGAAACAGTGGACATGTGGTCTGACACAATATGTGAAATAAAAGCAAGCTTCCTAAACGAAGTTCACTAGTTCAGTACATAGAGCATACAAAAAAACAAATAAAATTAATACCACTTGGGGAAATTTATGTCCAATCAGCCCCTGTTATATTAAGATAAGAGGAAATACACTGATTATGCCTGCAAGCAAATTCACTAGTAGCAAAGCAATTCAGAGAATTATGAGTTATGAGTTGACATCCAGAGCGCACCGATAGGATTGGCCGAGATGAGCTGCTGGCCAACGGCTCGGACGGCATCCGCAAGTGCAGCCGCCTGGTTGGTGCTGCCCATCCGGTGCTGCGACACCACAGACCGTAGCAGCTCCGCAGTCTGTCGCGCCGCCGCGTGCGAGCCCTCCACCTTCCTATGCCCCGCACAGCCCACCCATTCACAGACAAGCGCAGGCGTGAGCACATCGGAACCAGAGCAGCGGCGAACGGGATGGAGGTGGGTATAGCGACTTACCGGCGCTTGAGCTTCAGGACGAAGTCGCTTACGAGCGGCTGCACATCCGGCATGGCGGTGCGTGGGGGGTGACACGGGGCGGCGAGGGGGCACGGATTACCGGCGAGCAAGCGGAGAGGGGTTAGGGTTTTCTGAGACGAACAGAGGAAGGGGAAGAAAACAACTAACGCCATCGGTGCCAGGTTATACGAGTTTTACAATTTGGTCCTAATGCTGCTTTCTGCATTTTTCTGCAAACATCGGCTGGAGTCACAAAACAAAAGCGGATAATGCTTCCTTAAATTGTTTTGTTAGCGCCATAATTTTATTATTTTTATTTTATGTATATTAACAATTATCATATATTTTTATTAAAAATAAAATAGACCTAATAATTTTGCATATTTATCTATTATTTTAAATAATATGAATGATAAAAAAATTAAAAGTTAATGATAACAATAATTTAAAAACAAAGGAAGTAAGATTGTAGAGTAAATTTTAATCCGTTAATTTGAATTGGTTCCGTCGGTGTGTGAGCACACCTCTAAATGGGGGCTGTCAAGGCTCCTCTCGGATAGGATCGGGAAGGTCGGATTTACTTTAGCAAGCGCGGAAGATTCAACGAGCGAAGAACACGGAGGATTTATCCAGGTTCGGGCCGCAAGAGATGCGTAATACCCTACGTCCCGCTTGTCCGTATTAGTTGTTGTCTGTCTTTTACAAGAGAGCACCCCCTCCTTTTATAGAGCAAGGAGGGGAGCCCCGTACAAGTACCCGGAGGGGTACCCGGACGACATGTGGGGGTCCGGTCCTTCCTTGGGAAGGCGCGACCGGATCCCGACGGAATCCGCTACGATCTTCTTTGCTGGATTTGGGCTCCAAGCATCTTCTCTCCTATTGGTTCCGAGTCCTCCTAGCACCGTAGCGGCGTGGCTTCCCGAGACGCGGCGCATGGGGAAGGTGTGCGCACGTTACGTCGGGCCGCGACCGTTGCCGCGAGCACTCGAGTGCTCGCATTAACTCCGGGTGGTTGGGGCGCCGGAGGAAGCTACCGGAAGCTTCCTCACCCCGACGCTCCCACTCCTCCGGCTTCGTGAGCTTCGTGGACTTCGTGGGCTCTCTTGCTTCGCCGTTCGCCGCCTTCGTTCGTGGGCCGAAGCGGCCCACGCGCGGTTAGGGGACCCCAATCCCCCTACACCGACAGGAGCCCCGGCCCCGACCACCGACCCGCGGGACCGGAGCGGGGATTGGGGCCACCCGTCGGCGCCCGGCGCCGGTTCGGTTACCTCGAGACGCGGGTTACGAGGAGCGGTGCCGCTTGGGCTGCCGAGGCGTGGATCGTTCCGAGGCGGCGCGTCGCTTCGGTTCGCGAGTGGTGGGCCCGCCCGGATCCCGCGCTTAAGTACGAGACCGGCGGTTGCCCGAGGCACGTCTTCCACTTCGCCTTTCGCCTCCCCAATTTATTGGACTCTCACGCTCCCGCACAACCGCTCATCTTCTTCTTCGACGATCCGCGTCGCCGCTCGCTGCCGCCGCTCCTCGCCCGCCGAGATGGCTCGTGGGAAGTCTCCCCGCCGCGGCGGCTCGCGCACTCGTTCGCCGTCGGCGGATGCGCCGCTCCCGGTGCGATTATCCGCCCCGGATCGAGATGAAACAGCTTTCGCCATTCTCGCCGGCGGGCGGCGACAAGGGCGTCCGCATCGGGGATCTCTCGCCGCCGTCGAGCGGGGGACCGGAGATCCTCCACTTCCGTCCTTCGTCGTGGCCGGCGCCGTCCACCCCCCCGCTTTCTCGACTTTTTCATGGAGGTGCTTCGAGCGTATCGGATCCGGATGGCGCACCTTACGCCAAACGCGGTCGCGGCGGCGGCGGTGTTCGCCCACCCGTGCGAGGCGTTCGTGGGGGTGCAGCCATGCTTCCCCATCTTTCGGCGCTACTTCAAGGCGACGCCGACGAACGCCGCCGAGGTGATCGGGTCCGTGCGGTTGACCGTCCGGAGCGGAAGTTGGTACATTGAGTACACGCCCAACAACAAGGTGGAGGGATGGAAGAAGGCCCGAATCGTGGCCACGTACGAGAAGGACTTCGCCGCCTCCGCGTCCCGCCGGGCCCGGCTCGAGCACTTTGCCATCCGGGACTCCGTGCCCAGCCTTCCCGATGGTATGATGCCCGTGGTTGACCGGATAGCGGCGCTCGCCGCGGCTGGTTTGACCTCGCACGGGGTGCTGCACGACTTCCTCGAGTGCAACATCGCGCCGCTCCGTCGGAGGTCGCACCCCTCGTGGTTGTACCGGGATTTCAACTTCGTCGGCCGCACTCGCACGGGGCGGGTTCGGACCTGCCCGCCGCCTCGAAGAAGTTCGCCTACTCCACGCCGACCCGGAAGAAGTGGCCCGCCTCATTCGAGTACCGCGAGGGTGCCGGGCCTCTCCGCCTCTTGGAGAATCGGCGCGCCGTCCTCGACGCCATGCCCCGGCCGGGACCGCTCGGGTTCCTCGACACAATTCCGGCCCCTACTCCCGGCATCCGGGTGCCCGGGCCATGCCTCCCTCTAACCCGGGTGCGGCGGCCGCTTCGGGGCGCCTCGGAGCTCCGGGTGCCGGTCCCGATGCTTGCAAGGCCGGGTCCGGGCACGCGCGACAAGGGCAAGGGGAAGAGATCTCCGTCGCTGCCCTCCTCCGACTCCTCCGGGCCCGCATGCTTTCCACGGAAACGGGCCCGGCAAGCTTCGCCGGCACCGGTGACGGGAGGCTGCTTCACCGGAGAAGTCCCCTGCAGCTGCGCCGGTGCAAGCGGCGGGGTGGACCCACGACGGGTACGTTGCTTCTCCTCTTGTTTTGCTTTAAGTTGTGAGCTTGGTCCGCCGAGTCATGGTTGCGGCCACCGCATGCCGACGATCGCGAACATGTCCCGGTTTGTTTTGCTTGTAGGAGTGTCCGGATCGAGCCGGACCCGGACTTGGTTCCTTTGAACCCCAAAGTCTCCGGCGCCTCCGCGCCGAATCTGGAGGCCGATCCTGCTGCCTTTGAGGCCGCAGCGATCGGAGCGGAGGCCGACGCGGAAGAAGGCTGCGGGTGCCCCCGAGGAGGAGGTCGCGGGCACTCCCGAGAAGGAGGTCGCGGGTGCCCCGAAGAGGAGGTTGCGGGTGCCCCCGAGGAGGAGGCCGCGGGTGCCTCTGCCGGCGAGGACCTTGACCCGCCGTCGACTCCTCCGGGCGGCGACGTGCTTCGGATGCGCCGGCGCGGGGCGGCCGCTTTCTCGATTGACGCCGCCGGGCGCCGCCACGGGCTTCCACCGCCCGGCCGGGTGCCGGCGCCGCCACTCCTATAGTGCTTCGGAGGGAATGATTCCCCTCCACGCGCTCGGTCGGAGCCGAGAACGGTGGGCGGCGGAGAAGCTTCGTCGACCGCCGCCGCCGGGAGGGGTCGTGGGCACGCCGGACGCGGTCGGAGCGCGTCGCCGATGAGCCGCTCGGGCGGTTCCGCACGCCATAGAATTGGCGATGTGCTCGGGGAGGTTACCCGGTCGCTTGTTGCGATGAAGGCGGCCGTGGAGGAGACGGACGCGTCCCTCGGAGGGCCGCGAGATCGCGGTGGCCCAACGCGAGGCGGAGGTGGCGGACGCCCGAAGACGCCGGAGACGGCGCCGAGGCGGCGAGCAGCGGCACCGGCGCCGCATGGAGGAAGTCCGAGCATGAGTTGGACACCGCCGCCGCCATCGGCCGAGGGGGCCGACGAGAAGCCGCGGGAGGCGGAGGCGAAACTCGCGGCGTCTTGGCCCGGGAGCGGACCGCCGAGCTCCGCGGTGCGAAGTTGGAGGAGGCTCGAGGCCGCCGTGGCGATTCGCGAGGACGCTCCGACGCGGCGCGAGTCGGCCGCGGTGGCCCGGGAGGCCGAGCCGAAGAAGCGTGCCGACGATCTTGCTCGCCGGGAGGCTGCACTGGTCGAAAAGGAGCACCAACCGGGTGCCCGGGAGCAGGTCGTCGAAGCGGTAGAGGCAAAGCTCCGGCGCCTTCGCGACTCCGTGGGCTCCCGGGACGCGGAGTTGAAGCACCGCGAGGACGCCCTCGCCACCCGGGAGGAACAGGTCCGGCTTCGTGAAAACGAGGCCGCCGTTCGAAGGAGGCTCGGAGACGGAGGCGGCCCGCCTTGCCGAGGCCGAGCAGCACATCCGCGGCATCGCCGGGAGATGGCGCAGCCGCGTGCGCCGGAGACGCTCGCGGAGGCCCGGAAGGCCTTCGATCTCGAGGTCAAGGTGGTGAAGAAGAGCCGGGACGACTATCGCCGGCACGTTGAGCGATTGGAGGCCCGGGTGAAGAAGCCGGGTCGTGGCGCCTCGCCGCATCCGGTGGCGACGACCTCGGGGCGCAGCTCGACGAGTTGCGGGGTCAGCTCGGGGACTCCGATGTTCGGCGCGTCGAGCTGAGCGAACGAGTGACGGAGCTGGTCTCCGCAGCGCGGGCTCGGCTGAAATCGCCGCCGACGTGCACAAGGAGATCTCCTCGGCGCTGTTCGAGCCGGGCCCGGTCCGGCTTCCCGAACCCATCGAGCGCAGCGCGGCCGGGTACGCGTTCGCCATGCGGGCGTGGTCGACGCGGCTGCGCGATCCGAGGACCCGGTGGAGTCGCTCATGGAGGAGGAGGGGCGACAAACCATAGCCGCGGCCCTGGAGGGGTGCCGACGAACGCCCTGGTGCCGATGCCCGGGTTCCCACTCCTGGACGTGGTGAATGACGAGATTTCCCGGGTGAGCACGCCATGGCTAAGGCGCGAGCTCGCGCCGTTGCTCACGCCTTCGCCGAGAGCTTCAAGCGGGGTTAAGTGCCCTTTTCCTCCACTTGCGAGTGGTTTCCTGGCGCTCGTGCCTATTTTTAAAACATGTTTTCTGCATACAAGACAGAAGTTAACTTTAAATTTCAATGTGTTATTGTACTTGCTTAAGCCCTAGAGTTTTCTTTTGTTGAGTGCGAGTGTCGTCGTGCGTCGCTTAGTCTTAGGCCTTCGGTGTTTCGTCGTTACGCGAGAGCGAGACTTCGGCACCCGTGCCTTAACCGAGCGTGAGCGCGTTCCGGCTTCCGCCTTAGTCATAGGTTTTTCTTACCCAACAAAGAAGTTCAAGGACTCGAACAGATTCAACGAGCAGGCTCGTGGGAAAGGAAAGAAGCGAGCGATAAAGCGCTGTTCAATACATTAAGTCGTTAGTACAAGTGCCTTGGCGTCTGCGGCCGTGGCGATGCGGCTTTCGGGTACTACCGGGACCATTGGATACGGGACATTCTAAGAGTAGAATTTCTTGAGATGCTCAATGTTCCGGGCGCTCGGTTCCGGGTACCCGTCCTCCGACTCCGAGCGAACCGATCCCGGACGTGTGACGGCGGTGACGACGAAGGGCCCTTCCCACATGGGGGTTAGCTTGTCCTTGCCCTCGCGCGTCCGAGCCCGCCGGAGGACGAGATCTCCCGCTTGCAACTCTCGTGGGCGTACGCGTCGCCGGTGGTAGCGGCGCAAGCCCCGGAGGTACCTCGCGTTGCGCGAGTAGTACCCGCCGTCTTGCCTCCTCGAGGAGGTCGATGTCGTCGTGCCGCCGGGTGTCTTCGTCGGCTTCGTCAAACGCGGCGACTCGGGGGCTATTGAACAGGGTCTCCGTTGGTAGCACCGCTTTCGCGCCATACACGAGGAAGAAAGGCGTTTCGCCCGTGGCTCGACTCGTCGTGGTGCGGAGGGACCAAAGCACGGATTGGACCTCTCGTTACCCACTTTGCGCCTTTCTTCTTCAACGGGTCAAAGGATCTTGTCTTCGGACCCTTGAGGATTTCTCCGTTGGCGCGTTCGACTTGGCCGTTGCTTTGTGGGTGGGCCCTTGAGGCGAAACAGACCCGGGTGCCGAGGGTGTCACAATACGCCGCGAATGCGTAGCTTGTGAATTGTGTCCCATTGTCCGTGATAATCCGCTGCGGCACCCCGAACCGTGCGGTTATCCTCTTCATGAATTTCCGAGTTCGGTCTATCTTCGTCACCGCTTCGGCTTCCACCCACTTCGTGAACTTGTCGATGGCCACGTATAGCCACCTATATCCACCCGGAGCGATCGGAAATGGCCCCACGATGTCCAAACCCCAAACCGCGAACGGCCGGGATAATGGAATTGTTTGAAGGGCTTGAGCGGGCGAGTGCGTTTGCTTGGCGTGGAAGCGGCATGCCTTGCATTGTTGCACCAGCCTGGTGGCGTCCTTGAGGGCCGTCGGCCGGTAGTAGCCTTGCCGAAAAGCTTTCCCGACCGGCGTGCGGGGAGCGTGGTGGCTTCCGCACTCGCCCTCATGGATCTCAACGAGTATATCGTTGCCTTCTTCCGTTGTTACACACTTCGGCAGAACACCGTTTGCCCCGCGCTTGTACAACTTGCCGTCGACGATGGCATATCGTTTGGCTTGGCGGGCTAGGCGTTCCGCGTCCGTGTCGTCCTCCGGAAGGATGTCGTCGCGCAGGTACCCGATGAGGTCGCTCATCCAACGGGCTTCTCGCGCTCGGTGGCAAGCGCTTCTTCGCTATTCTGCGTGTGCTGCAGATCCTGCGGGTGCGCTTGTGCTTTGTTGTTGCTTGTCTGGAGCTCGGTCGGCGTCGGAGGCCGAAGGGGATGTCGGGATCTCCATGAACGTCCGGGTGGGATTGGAGCTCGAGTGGAGGCCACCCGGGATAGTTCGTCGGCAATGTAGTTGTCGCCCCTAGGTACATGAAGCACCTCGAGGCCGTCGAATTTCTTCTCCATCCGTCCGACCGCTGCGAGGTACGCGGCCATTTGCGGGTCGTTGCATTGGTACTCCTTGGAGACTTGGTTGACGATGAGTTGCGAGTCCCCCTTGGCCAAGAGGCGCCGACGCCTAGGTCGGCGGCGATTCGCAACCCCGCCAAGAGTGCCTCATACTCCGCCATGTTGTTGGTGCATCCGAAGTGCGGTTGGATTGCGTAGCGCAGCTCGTCGCCGGTTGGTGATAGCGGGAGCACCCCTGCCCTGCGCCGTTGAGTGTGAGGGAGCCGTCGAAGAACATCGTCCGGTGGTCGCCGGGTGTGTCAAGCTGCTGCACCCGGGTGCTCAATTCGTCGCGCTCGACCTCGGGGGTGGGTGTCCACTCAGCCACGAACTCGGCTAGAGCATGGCTCTGGATGATGTGTGTCTTGAGGAAGGTCAAGTCGAACTCCCCCGGCTCCACGGCCCATTTTGCCACTCGTCCGGTTGCTTCCCTGTTGCGAAGTATAGTCTCCGGCGGCGCTGTCGTTACCACCCGGATGGGATGGCCTTGGAAGTAGTGTCGCAATTTCCGGGATGCGATAAGCACCGCATAGAGCATCTTCTCGGTACTGCGGGTACCGAGTCTTTGCGTCCCGTAGGACTTCGGCGATGAAGTATACCGGCCGTTGGATGAGCCGCGTGCGGGGTTCCGATTCCGGCGGAGCGGATCCTGGCTCGTCCTCGTTCGTCGTGGTGGCCGGGGCTGGAGCCCCGGGTGGGGCGGGCACGCCTCGTCCCTTCCTGCCGGATTGGCCACGGCTTCCGCTTCGGTTGTCCCGTCGACGATGGTCGGAGCCGGAGCCCCGAGCGAAGTGGGAATGCCGTGGTGCCGACGCCGCAAGTAGTCGGGCGGATCCTACTCCACCCATGATGTGGAGCGAGGCCGGAGCCGGAGCCCCGGGTGGGGTGGGATCGACGCACCCGTTACCGCCTTTCCGTTCGTGGCCTCGGCTTCACCCAAATGCAGCGACGAGGTCGGAGCCGGAGCCCCGGGTGAAGCCGGAGGGCCACAACGCTCGTGGAAGCCGGCGCACCGGTAGCGCCGTGTTGTTTTCCGGGTGACCCACCCGGAGAGGCCGGGGTGGCCGGGTCACAACCCGTGCCGTGAGCGGAAGCCGCAGCCCCGAGTGATCCGGGATTTGAGAGCCAACCGGAGCCGGAGCCTCCGGGTTGGTCGGGGCCGCTGCCTCTGCGCCGTCGAGGCGTCGACGCTTGTTGGTTCGCCGTGAATCGTGAGGCGCCTGTTCCGAGCGCTCGACCACCAGATCCTCGCTAACCATCTATGGATTAGCCGCTATGTATAGGAGCGATGACTCACCCGGCTCGGGGCGACTAGAACAGTGCTGAAGATAAGTAGCGCTTGAGATCCTGCAGGGCTTCATCGGCCTCCCGCGTCCATTCAAACTTGTCCGTCTTCTTCATTAACTTGAAGAAGGGAAGAGCGCGCTCGCCCGGGCGCGAGATGAATCGGCCAAGGGCCGCCATGCTCCCGACCGGGCGTTGCACGTCCTTGAGTCGCCTTGGGGGCGGATCAACTCGATGGCCGGATCTTCTCCGGGTTCGCCTCGATCCCGCGGTGTGAGACCAAGAACCCGAGTAGCTTCCCTGCGGGTACGCCGAAACGCATTTCTCCGGATTGAGCTTCACCCGGTTACGGCGTAGATTGGAGAACGTGTCCTCTAAGTCGAACGGGAGGGACGGCGCCTTGCGGCTTTTAACGACTAGGTGGTCGACATACGCGTCCACATTCCTCCCGATCTGCGACTCTAGGGTGAGGCGCATGGCTCGTTGGAACGTGGGGCCTGCATTTTCGGACCAAAAGGCATGCTCACGTAGCAATAGGTCCCTGCGGGAGTCATAAAAGCAGTCTTCTCCTTGTCCTCCTTAGCCATACGGATTTGGTGGTACCCGGAGTACGCATCCAACATGCAAAGCAGGTCACGGCTGCGGTGGAGTCTACTACGGAATCTATTCGGGCGGAGGGAACGAGTCCTTCGGGCACGCCTTGTTCGAGTCCGTGTAGTCCACGCACATCCGCATCTTGCCATTGTTTTTGGACACAACCACGGGGTTGGCCAGCCATGTCGGGTGCGTGACCTCCCTGGTGAACCCGGCTTCCGGGAGCCTCTTGACTTCGGCTACGATGAATTCTTCGCGCTCGGGGGCTTGGCGCCTCGCCCGCCGCTTCTCGGGTCTCGCGGTGGGATCAACCTTGAGTTGGTGCTCAATCACCTCCCTTGGTATGCCCGGCATGTCCGAAAGATGCCGGGCAAAGACGTCGCTGTTCGCTCGGAGGAAGGTGATGAGCGCGAGTTCCTATTTCGGGTCGAGGTCACCACCGATGGTGGTGGTCTTGTCCTCCGAGCCCCGAGTGCAATCTTCTTGGTGGACACCTCCCCGGGTGCCGAAAGCTTCGCCCGCTTGGAGCCGGATGGTGCAGCAGACTTCTCCTAGGCGCTACGCGCCCTCTTCCCGCCGGTGCTCTCTTCGGCCGCCATCTTGGCTGCCAAGATGTCCTCGAGACAAGCCATCGCCTTGACGAGCATCCGCCCTCTCCACGATGACACCCTTGGGACCCGGCATCTTTAGCGTGAGGAACGCGTGATGCGGGATGGCCATGAACCGGTTAATGCCGGGTCTCCCAATGATGGCATTGTAGGGGAGGTCGATGTCGGCAACGTCGAAGAGAAGCTTCTCCGTGCGGAAGTTGCTCCGGGTACCGAAGGTAACCGGAGCTCGATCCTGCCCAAGGGGCGGGAGCTACCGGGAGCACGCCGGAGAACGGGCGGGAAGGTTGCGGCTCGGCGCGTGCCCACTGCGGAGAGTCGAAGACCTTTGGGGTGAGCGAGGTTGAGGCTCGCGCCTCCATCGATGAGGGCGCGCCCCACTTTCTTGTTGCGGATGGTGGGCGACACGACCAAAGGGATCTTCCCCTTGGTGTTGTCGGGGCCCACCATGTCGCTCTTATCGAAGGTGATGGGAACATCAGCCCACTTCGACGAGAGGAGCCGAGGTTTTGCCCTCGGTGATCGCGAACACTTCCCGGCGGAAGCGCTTGGCCTCGCCCTTGGACGCGAAGGCGGAGGAGCCTCCGATGATGACGGCGATGGAGTCGTCCGCGCTCCGGTATGCCTCGACTTCTTCCTTCTCCCTCTTCTTCTCCTTCTCGGCCTTCTCGGCCGCCCGTCGCTCGTCGCGCCGCTTAATGCTCGCTCTGGATGTAGCGGCACTGCGATCGGTCGTGGTCGTCGGTGCGGTGGAAGTAACACGCGAATGTCCCCGGGGACTTAGGCGGCGACTTGTCGGTACCCGCGGAGGTGGTCGTCGTGCTCCCTAGGGGACGGGCCCCCGGCCGCGGCTACTTCCTCCGCCCTCCGCTTGCGCGCTTGGTTTTTCTTCCGGTTCTTGGAGAGGGTGCCCTCGGGCCCGGGAGAGGCGGCACCCGGGTTGGTCTTCGCCGGCGGGTCGTGCCACGCCCGGGCTTCCTGGCGGCGGGCGGACTTGTCGGCCGGCCGGAAGAGGTCGGTGACCGTCTCCGGCTGGTGCACACCCGAGCACACCCAAGATGTCCTTGTCTCGGACGCCGTGACGAAGGCGGAGACTACTCGGGAGGGGTCGACGCGCGGAATGGTGTTGCGGACTTGGCCGAACCGCTGCATAAACGCCCGCAGCGTCTCGCCCGGCTTCCGGACGATACGGTCCAGGTCGATCCGGCTCCCGGACGCTTCGACGTCCCCTGGAAGTTGGCCATGAACTCCCGGCACAAGCCGCTCCATGAGCTGATGGACTCCGGCGCCGGGTTCATGAACCATGATCGGGCCGAGTCCTTGAGGGCCAAGTGGAAGTAGTTGGCCATGATGTCTTCGAGCCGCCGGCGGCTCTCGACGGCGGTGGAGTATATCTGCGAGAAATCGTCGGGGGAGCCGTGCCGTCATACCTCTCGGGGAGGTCCGGGCGGAACTTGCTCGGGCCACGTGACCCGCGCGGAGCGCGTCGAGAGGGTTGCGCAGCCCCGAGGAAAGAGGGGTCGAGCTCCTTTCTCTTGCGCTTGGGGTGGCGTTCGGGGACGACTCCGCATCCGTGCTTGTCGTCGTCGTGGGCGGAGGTCCGCTCGCGCTCACGCTCGCGCTCGCGCGAGCGCTCGATGCCGACGCGTGCATCTTCCTCCTCACGGCGGCGTACGTTGAGGTCGTTGCGCAGGTCGCGGCGCCCCGCACTGCGGCGAGTGGATGGAGAGCGAAGCTGCCGGCGGCGCGTATCCCTTGCCCGGTTGGCGCGGCGGTTGTTGTTGGTCGGCGGCGGCGGCGGCCGGCGGGACGGTCCCGTCCGGCGCCCGGCTCGCGCCGTGTCTAGGAGCTTACCCACTCCGGTGAGCCACTCCTTTGCTTGCTCTCCTCCCGCCAGCCCCGCCGGTGGGTTGTTGAGCATGGTCTTCACGGCGGTCGAGGGGTCGTCCCCTTCTTCCTCCTGGAAGAGACGACGTGCGGTGGCGCGTTCGGACGCCGGCGGCGTGACGGCCCGGCGTCGCGGTCGGCGCCCGGCTGGTTCCCCGCTGCGTGTCCCTCCGTCGAGGTGCCGGGCGGTCGCCCGCCCGGAGCGGCCCGCGCGGCGACGGTTGCGGCGACGACGCCCGTGGACGCCTTGGCCGGAGACGTTGTCCGCCGTTCGTGGCGTGTCCGTGGATCTCTGCATGGTCGTGTAGGAGTTCCGCGGCGCAAAGCGAAATCTACGACGCAGTCCCCTACCGGCGCGCCAAATGTCGGTGTGTGAGCACACCTCCAAATGGGGGCCTGTCAAGGCTCCATTCGGATAGCATCGGGGAAGGTCGGATTTACTTTAGCTAGCGCGGAAGATTCAACGAGCGAAGAACACGGAGGATTTACCCGGGTTCGGGCCGCAAGAGATGCGTAATACCCTACGTCCCGCTTGTCCGTATTAGTTGTTGTCTGTCTTTTACAAGAGAGCACCCCCTCCTTTTATAGAGCAAGGAGGGGAGCCCTGTACAAGTACCGGAGGAGTACCGGACGCCCACGTGGGGGTCCGGTCCTTCCTTGGGAAGGCGGGACCGGATCCCGACGGAATCCGCTACGATCTTGTTTGCTGGATTTGGGCTCCAAGCATCTTCTCTCCCATTGGTTCCGAGTCCTCCTAGCACCGTAGCAGCGTGGCTTCCCGAGACGCGGCGCATGGGGAAGGCGCGCGCACGTCCCGTCGGGCTGCGACCGTTGCCGCAGGCACTCGAGTGCTGCATTAACTCCGGGTGGTTGGGGCGCCGGAGGAAGCTACCGGGAAGCTTCCTCCCCCGACGCTTCCACTCCTCCGGCTTCGTGGGCTTCGTGGATTTCGTGGGCTCTCTTGCTTCGCCGTTCGCCGCCTTCGTTCGTGGGCCGAAGCGGCCCACGCGCGGTTAGGGGACCCCGGTCCCCTACACCGACAGGTTCCACAATAGAGAATCTAACCGCCCGCTTCTGCTCAATTTACTTAAATAAATAATAATGAGGACATCGTCATGCTAGATGCACTTAAGCTGAAGTCTAATCCAAGTTACAAGTTACTTCCAACTCCGTCGTCGCATCCGATTCGGATTTAGGAAAGTTGCTTAGACAAATTTGATAATTTCTCCATCATCCGACGTCGAATGAGGCGTTTCTAGAGGCGTTGGAAAGAAGACGATGACGCGATAGTTTTGGTTCTAGTCCCGGCTACTGGAACCGTCGTGGATCATTCCGTGTGTGTTGACGCCGGTTTTTGACCAAGGGACCCATTGTCGGCGACTATAGGTCAAAAGAGGGCCGGTGGACGGAAGGCCGACGGCCGCTTGGGCGAGTAAAGGCGCGTCCCTCCCGGGAATCGTGCGCGGACGCCAACGAGAAGAGCATAACATTGATGGGCCTGGCCCACGTTGTAAAATTAGAAATAATAGTTTAATTTTGGGAAAGATCCTAGTCGAGTTAGGAAATCGGCCCGAAGAGGGTCCGAGTAGGATTCTTTGTGCCGAGTATAAATACATATTCGGATGTAACATGTAAAGTCGATTCACATCCAATACAACTTTCGGCGCATCGCCAAACCCTAATTTCTTGTCAAGTCTTTACTCGTTTTCGCGCGGGGATCTTCGGGGCTCCGGTCGACGACACGTTGGCTTGACAAGGTAATTATGCTTGTCTAGTTCTCGGCGCATTGTTCGTAATTAGATGGCTTAATTGCTAGTTATCCGGCGACCGGATCTGTTCCGGATCGGCGTAGTGAGTATCGGCGGGATGAGTCAAGTTGACCTGGTCCGGGCTCGTGGTGGAGGTAGTTTGACTTGTCCCGCCTCCCCGTTCCAGCCTTTGCTCACGGCGCCGATTGGCTCGGATCCGGTCGTTCGAGTCACGATAGCCGCTATGAGAATTCTTTTACATCTTGGCCGATTCGATCGTGCGGATTCGGTTGACGTGTCCTGTGTTTGCCTTTGCGATAGTTGACTTGTCCTAGGCGCATGCAGCCGATTGGCTAGGGTGTAGATTTACTTTCATAGTTAAGGCGTGTATGATCGTGCTTGTCCTGAATCGGCCAGCCGTGCGCGGTCGTTAGACCTGGTCCAGCCGCGTGCCATCGCTTGACTTGTCCTGTTGGAGCGATCGGTCGATTTGGGATCTGCGTGGTTGTACTTGTCTTACTTGTTCTTTCGGAGTGTTTAGCCGATTGCTTATCACGTTCATTAGTCTGTTTTATGTCTAATTAGTGCCAAAAATCTGTCAAAACTGCTTTTGAATCGGAGTTATTAGTATGATTTTATTGATCATCATTATACATTTAGATAGATCTAATAACTTACTATCATAATTGATAGCAGAATCGGTCGGATCGCTCGATCGGCCGATTTACTACTCCGGTTGATGATTGAACCGTCCTTTTACTATCAAATTAATTACATCCCTTTAATAATCATCTCTTTTATGTTTTATTCGATAATATATCCCTGCAAAGTCTTAATGATTTGATTGCTTATCGACGAAATCGGTCGCTAGCCACCGATTGCATGTTATAGCGTCGGCCGATTCCGTATCGTTTGCATCACGGTTCGCTTGCCCGGCATTTAATACATAAATGGATGGGCCGTGTTGTTCCACGTCGATGGCCGATTCTGTCTATCTTACGCGAGAATCGGCCACGGCTACACATCGGTCTATCCGGGCCGATGACCTGGAATTTTACACTTTTTATTGTCTTTGTTGGTTTGCGGGAAAACCATCCGGCACGCACCGGCGCATACGAACATCGGCGAGCCAAGCCGGTCCGTTGGGAGCACGGGACT
>JAUNZO010004713.1:0-70410 GCA_031894775.1 Chloris gayana
GGAGTTTTCCCAAGCTTGCGGTATGTGGTAATCGGCATGACATTAACCGCTGCTCCTCCATCCACCAACATCTTCCTCATCGGCGACCCGTTGATGTAGCCGCTAATATACAACGCCTTGAGATGCAAATGATCGAGTTAACCGGCTTATCAAATACTGCCGATTCCGGCGTCCAAAGAATCTCTGAAGTCTCCCCAACTGGTTCTTCTTCGGCCGAATTTTCATCGGCCGATCCGACAATCCGGGGCATCGGGGACATCATATTCACTGCAGCTTCAGCTCGGACCACCCGAGACCGCACTTTCGGCCTCCATTCCCTCTTGGGCTTGGGCTCATCATCTTGGTCATCTCTATGATGCCGTTTACCCTTGATCTCTCGACAACGCATTCTTTGAAGCCTTCTCTTTTGGGTCTTGTTGAGCAAACCACTGGGACACCACTGTCCTTCGTTCTCGATTTGGTCATCTCTCAAACCTTCACGGTATTGGTAATCAAACTCTTCCTCATCATTGATTGGCCCTAGCCGATCGTGAACGGAGGCTCTCTTTGGCACTATGTATCTTCGCTCATCATATCTGCGATTACAGCCGATCGTTCTTCCGGGGGCCGATTGTTGTAATTCGTAGTCGCGATCAATCGGCCGTCCCCGGTAACTTGATGACCCGCCATCACGATACTCTTTCCGGCCGGTGCACTCGGGCAGTTCTCGATAGATGGAAGTTTCATGTTTTGGTCCCAGCAGATACTGAAAGAAAGGACAATCCCGGTGTGGGTCAAAATCCTCTCGGCGGATCACGCTTTGCTCGTATTGCTGACTTTGATCGATAGATTCCTGTTCAAGTGCCATCTGATTTCTTTCTTCCCTCTCCCTCTTCCTCTCATATCGGCTTATGAAACCAGCTGATCCACCGCCGATGGTATTGATGTACATCGCATTAGCCGGGAAAGGGTGCCCATCAACTTTCATCTTCTTCTTTACATCAGCTGCTCGTAATACCCCACTCGTCAACCGCCTTCTGGATCTCATCTCTCATAGCATAACAATCAACGGTGTTATGATGTGAATTTCCATGCCACTTGCACCACTTAGCCATTTTCTTCAATTCCTCCGGCGTAGGAATTTTGTGATGAGGTGAAAGCTGAATTTTCTTTTCCCGCAGCAGCTGATCAAATATCTCGTCGGCCTTAGATAAATCAAAATCATATTTTCTCTCCTTAGGATTGACATGCGGAGAAAATATCGGCCGTTTGTTATTAGTCCACTCAACTGCATTAATTTCCTCTTCATCATCTTCACCGTCGAAATCAGCATAAGCTACCCGATATCGCCGATTCCTCGGTGAGCTGGAGATTCTCTTCCCGGCCAACCGCCCTTCGTGTCAGCTGTGCCAGCCCATCAAACTCATGTGGGGTAAACTTTTCTTTGATGTTGGAGAATAACCCCGCATAAGCAATTTCGGCCAATCTGTTGCTCGTCAGGTTCAGGTTGTAGCATCGTCCCCTCGTAGTCCCGAACCTCCGTATATAATCAACTATCGATTCCCCGGTTTTCTGTTTTACTGCCATTAAATCGGACAAACTAAGCTCGGTGATGCCCGTAAAAAGTACGAGTGAAACCTTTTCTCCAGCATCGGCCCAACTTTGAATAGAACCAGGCGACAGCGAAGCAAACCATGAAAAGGCCGATCCGGACAATGACAGTGGGAATAACCTAACCCGCAAAGCCTCCCGAGTAGACGCCTCACCAAGCTGTGCGTCATATCGGCCGATGTGCTCCATAGTCGATGTATTATCTTGCCCGGAAAATTTGGAAAACTCAGGAATTTTATATTTATTGGGTAAAGCCACGGAATCCATCCAATCAGGGTAAGGTCGCCGATATAATGCACTCTTCTCTTTAGGCTTCAAATCGAATTGATCTCTCATCATATCGGCGATTTTAGCCATGAGGCTATTCATATCATTGGGTCCAGCAGCTTGCTGATCCGGTCCCCGTCATATAAGCTGTATTGGGCTGTCCCCCGCTTGGGTGTATCAACCGACCGTTCCCGGAAATCCCAGTGCTAGTAGCCGGGAATAATAATCTGCGGAGCGATTCCATAATTCATGGCCGATTGGATCGGCCGTCCGATCATGAATCCCTGTCCCCAGCCGATGCGATTGGTCGTGGAATACCGGATATCGGCCGTACTATAGTGGGTGAGTTCTCAATTCTACTCGGGCCAGTATTTGGTACGTAGAAGAAATTAGGCTGCTGTGCCATCCGTGGGACCGCTGCCACATTGGTTGCTGCCCCCAACTCGAAGTCGGCTGTTGTACATCTTGCCTCGTCGCCTTCTTCCGTTACCGACTTCTTGGGGCCACCGTCATCCTCTTTGCCCGGCTGGGTTGCACCGGTACCCGCATTTGCATTGTCCTTGCCAGGCCACGGTTGAGGTGGCATGCCGTACAGGGCTGAACCCCCGCCCGGGGTGTGGTACTCGGGAGGCTAATTCCCCGACTCGTCCGTACAGGAGTGCCGACAGCCGAGTGTATGCAGGTCCGGAATACCCTTCAGTGAACAGCCTCGCCATCAATTGTGTCCTTGATCAAATTCCCGATGGTGTTGGTCAACACGCCCGATTGATTGATTAGGGCCCGATGAACGGACGAGTTGACCATATCACCGAGCTGATTGGCATCCGGCAGTCTCTGGGCTTTGATTTGGTCTAGTTCTTCCGGATGCGGAATCCGAGGGAAGTCTCCTTTTGTGGCCACTCGCCACGTGTCACCGTCGGGGCTTGAAAGTACTTTTTCATTGCTTCGGCCAAGTATTCCTGGTACTGCAGTTTTTGTTCTGTCGTCATCTTCCCCCAGGCCGAAAGTGTGTTGTCATCGTAAACTTCCCCATGGCCTTTGCCATCCGTCCCGAGAGGGACCGGAACGAAAATCGGCCGATTCTCAGCATCGACCATTGGTGTTCCGTCCTCCCCGACCGCCTCGCATGTACGACATCTTGATCTTGGTTGCTTTTGTCCCACCGGGCGTGCCAAAAAGTGTGTTGACGTCAAAAGTCGCCGACACACCGTCGTCCGGAGAGTCCACCGAAATTCCAGCCGACGCAGAATCCCGTGCTCCCAACGGACCGGCTCAACTCGCCGATGTTCGTGTGCGCCGGTGCGTGCGGATGGTTTTCCCGCAAACCAACAAAGACAATAAAAGAGTGTAAAATTCCAGGTCATCGGCCCGGATAGACCGATGTGCAGCCATGGCCGATCACGGCGTAAGATAGACAAAATCGGCCATGAACGAGAGAACAGCACGGCCTCGTGACACCCCTACCTCGCGAGGCGAGAGGGATTGTCGAACAGGATCGTATCGGGAGACATTCGACGAAGCGAACGTTCATTGCACATACATCGGGAATACATTCAGCATTTTATTACATAGGGAACACTACTTGAGTAACAAGTTTCATACATAATTTCTTAAGTATTACAAGCCATTGTTCAAATTTCAGATTTACAATACATACGTGAAGTGATTTTACAATACTTGATAATGTCTTTGCGGAAGCGTAACATCTCGACGATACATATATATATAGTTAACTTAGGAGAACCACGCCAGCCCATACGGCATGGCCTCACTCTTGAGTCGGTGAAGCGGGAACCCACTCCACGGTCCACTCCCGAGGTTCCTCGCTTTGACACACATACTTCCCGCAGCAATCACAATAATCGGGCTGCGGGAATCCTGAAAATAGTTTCAACACAAACCCTGAGTATCTAATATACTCCGCAAGGCTTACCCGTCAAAAATGGTTCTAAGAACCGACTCTAACATGCAGGGGGCTTGACCTGGCGTACGGGAGCTTGCAAAATCAGCACTGAAAGTATTTGTCTAACTCATATTTTAGCCAAGTTAAGAGGGTTGGAACATGAATATAAATTTAGTGAGCATTTCTAACAAAACATGGTTGCAATACATGAAGTAATTCTTCAAAAATCAGCAAGCTTAATCATCATATTCACTTGTTACTACGATGCGATCTGCTCGAGACAAGTGGTACTCATCACCGCGAGGGACGGCGATATATATCGATTTACACCCTGCAGGGGAAACCCAAATGCACGACATACGCATCATTTAAGAACACGTATGGCCACCTTTCACAAGATCACCATAGATATGAGCCGGGTCCACCCTCCGAGTGTGCATTCCACATGCAACCACAGTAGCGTCGGGTCCAAGGGTAATAACACACCCTCCGTCTACTCACAAACCCGTGCATCCACCGTGACCAACACTTTGCACAAAGGGTGGAGAGACCGTCCAACACTACGACTCTCAAGTTACATCGGTTTACCAACTCCCATACGAAGGTATGCATTTGGTACACAACTCAATACTTGCTCGCGGAGTCACACGGTCCTCAACCGACACGCACGGGGCTATGGCGAACATAGGCGAACCTTGCCACCGCATCCTACACATGCATTTCCCCGTACGGTCTCAATTTCATAAATATCATGTGAGAGGTAACAAAATTTAATCCCTAGACCGGGTGATCTCCAAATCACTCGGTGTTGCTACCGATGACATTATTAAGCATAGCACTAGCGACCGGGATTATACTTAACCAAGACCACAGGATACAGGGATCTAGTGCAACTAGGTTTCCGAGCAACTCCTAAACGTAAATGCACAATACATCATAGACGTATGTGAAAAATAAAGAGAACTTTTAAAACATAGGTTATGCTCCGGGGCTTGCCTTGGTTCGGCTCGTAGTCGAGCACACTCGAACTCTCTCACTTCAATTGGGTGCCCTCCTTGATCTTCAGCTCCGGTCGGGATTCCTATATGAGTGCATATGAAGTGTATGAGTAATGGATGAATTCGGATTGTTATAGTTCATGGAACTTTCTCAATAAGATAATGTAATGAAACGTTTGCATGAATTAAACACGTTCTTGAGTGGTGATGATAGGTCATGATGGTGGTAAGTGCGGTTTGTTTCATGGGGACAACCTTCTAATTAGGTAAATTGTCCACCAATTAGTATAAATGTATATGCTGGTTTTTGAAGATCAAGAAGATATGGTATACTTCCTTGTTACTTAGTGTGCTAGAGGTTGATGCTTATTTCTTAGGATGAAGTTTTATCACTTTGTTAAACTTCGGGCACATAAGTACTCATCATTTCATGTGGTTTGCTACGATTAAACCTACGTCATATATGACCGTTCTTGCCCAAAAAGATAGACATTATTATGACATGTTTAATTGTGCCATGAAAGTGTGAAAAATCATCTAACCATAACAGAAAGTAAAAAGGTAGTTTGAGCTTAGCCAAATTCTCAGCTAATTGTGTAGCTAAGTCTGGACTGCCAGGCTGACTGCGAAGCCTTCTTAAGGTGTCCAAATCTTAATATTTTGCTATAGAACTTAGTTAATTCATGTTGGTTAATGTAAAGTACACAACTCAAGGTTTACAACGAGCTTAAAGCTGTTTCATTTGGAGCTGTATTCAAAAAGTTATTGAATTTCAAAAACGGCAAGTTGTCACGCAGGCATAACGGATTAGCATCTTAGAGTGCTTAAATCTTTATTTTTCTACATATGAAGTACTGGGATTATGTTACTATGTTAAAGTACAAGTTATATACTTTCCAAAGAGCCCTTGCTCATGAAGTTTGGATCCGGGGTCCAGAAGTTACATCATTTTTAAAATGCAATCTTGTTAAGCAGTTTGGTCGCGATATCATTTTCATCTTGCTCAGAAATTAATTTTTACTATATAACCTTAGGTGTTCATGTTCACCATGTTGTAGTACAAGTTACAAGCTTTCCAATGCGCTTTGAATCGTTCAAATCCGTGGCGTATAACTCGAGTTATGATTTTTCTAAAATCCTTAAGCGTTACGAAATTTTTAGCACGTTTCAAAATATTTCTAAGTGTCGCGCGCGGGGGGCTCGCCGGAGCGACGGCGAAGCTCACCGGCGACGCGTTAGGGCTCGCCGCAGGGGTCGGGCTTGGCCGCCTGCGCACGGTTTTCGACGGCGCACCGTTTGGTGGGGGTGGCGAGGTGAGCGGAGAAACGGAGCATAGCTCGCGACGAGCCATGGCGGATGCGACGGCTCCGGCGTTGGAGCTCGTGCTCGCCAGGGCAAGGGGAAGGGAATGGTTAGGTCGCGGAGCTGCACCTTCGCACGGAGATGAACGGCGCGGGGTCGGTGCAGGCTGAGGTGGTCCGGAGTGAGCTGGCGTCGACGGGGTGGCGGGGTGCGGTGACCGGCGATGAAGAAGAAAGGGAATGCCTTCACCGTCCGGGCTCGGCTTGACCTGGGGAGAGACGTGAGGTTCAGCTAGACCTTTGAGCATCTTCCAGCGTTGGAGGGGGAGCATGAGCTCACCCGAAGGGGACGGATTCGAGCTCGCCGGCGCGGCAGCGGATGGACGGGGCTCGTCGGCTCTTCCGGGAATTGTAACACTCGGAGGGCGAAGGGAGGCCGGAAGCTGGTGGGGAGATGCGCAAGGAGTTGGCGAGGAGCTAGAGCGCAAATGTGGGCGTTGCGGTGCGAGAGGAGGGGCGGCGCAGGGGAAAAATCCCGGGCGGCGGCCATGGCGAAGTTCTCTCCCCGCCATCGACGGCCGAGCGCACACGCTTCGAGGCGAAGCTAACCGGCGATGGACGACGCGTGGGACTGCACGGAGCGGCGAGGACGGGCGGCGCCTAACCGGCATGGGCACCGGCGGCGAACGCCGCCGACGGTGGCCCCGGCCACTGTGCCGATTTCGTTCAATTGATATTCTCTCTATTTACGCTTTGCCACTGCTGTCCCTCTCTGTAAATTGCTCATAGATTTTGATCCTTTTGACATTTTTGCAAACCAAAATTTCTGTGGGTCCGGTAGATTATGTGTAACAACTTTCCTTAAAGGCCAAAGTTCAAATTCGGAATGTAAAAATTTACAAAAATTGTTGAACAGGTGCTGTTTCTGCTTAGAGTTGGATTTTTCTAGGGATTTGTGCTGTTCCAAAAATTCAAGAAAAATGTCCTAAATTCAAGTCTTGATATGTTCTACCAGATTGTGCAAACATTTGGGGTGACCACTTTGGAAAATGTTTGAGATCTCAAGAGCTAGGGTTTTGAAGTATTAAAAACCCTAATAAGACTCTAACCCATTATTTCATGTGACTTGGCAATTGATTATTGTTCTGTATATGCAAAATTGCATTTAGTACAGTAGCAACCTGACTTTTGTGACACGGGGTGTCACAGCCCTCCCCTTAAAGAAATCTCGTCCCGAGATTACGGTTAATAAAAGAGTGGTCAAAGGGAGGTGCGTCGTTACCTCGATTGTGAAGCCATGAACTCGGGGAAATGATTATCCAGGAATTCCTCCTGTTCCCAAGTGGCTTCATCCTCGGTGTGATTACTCCATTGCACTTTATAGAAGGTGATGGTGCGGTTGCGAGTAACACGATCCCTTTTATCGAGGATCCGGACGGGAGTTTACGGATAAGATAGATCATCTTGCAATTGCTCGGTGTCGGAGATGACCACATCGATGGGTGGTTTTAGACACTTCTTGAGTTGTGACACATGGAACACGTTATGCACACGTTCCAAATTTGTCGGCAATTGCAACCGGTATGCCACGGGGCTAAACTTCTCCACAATTGGGAATGGTCCAATGTAGCGGGGAGCAAGTTTTCCTTTGATACCGAAACGTGACACACCTTTATTTGGAGAGACACGAAGATAAACATGATCGTTTACCTCGAATTCCAGCGGGCGTCTCCTTTTGTTTGCATAACTTATTTGGCGGGATTGAGCAGCTTTCATATTAGCTTGTATCTCTCTCACTTTTTCCTCGGCTTGCTCAACAATATCCGGGCCAAATATTATTCTTTCGCCCGACTCGGACCAGTTTAACGGCGTACGGCAAGAATGTCCGTATAACGCCTCAAAAGGAGTGACTCCAGAACTTTCTTGATAGCTGTTGTTATAGGAAAATTCAATGAATGGTAACTGATCATCCCAATTTCCCTTTTGCGTCAAAGCACAAGCTCTCAACATATCCTCCAAATATTGAATCAACCTTTCCGATTGTCCATCTGTTTGAGGATGATATGCGGAGCTCCGGATTAGGGTAGTACCAAGACTAGCATGCAATTGTTCCCAAAATCGAGAAACAAATTGCGGACCGCGATCTGAAATGATGGTCTTTGGCACACCATGTAAACACAGCACACGGGCAATATACAATTCAGCATACTTCTTAGTACTGTAGGTGGTGTGTACCGGAATAAAGTGTGCTGATTTCGTCGATCTATCGACGATTACCCATATGGAATCATGTTTCTTGGAGGTGGGAGGTAACCCAACAACAAAATCCATGGCTATGTCTTCCCATTTCCAAGCGGGAATTTTCAACGGGTGCAATAGTCCGGCCTTCTTTAGATGATCAGCCTTGACTCGTTGGCAAGTGTCGCACTCGGCCACGTAACGAGCCACTTCACGCTTCATGCGAGTCCACCAAAATTTTTCTCTTAGCCCACGGTACATTTTGTTACTACCGGGGTGTATGGAGTATTTAGAGAGATGGGCTTCGTCAAGAATTTTCTTCCGTAGTTCCATATTCTTAGGAACAACGAGGCGGTTATTAAACCACAGAACTCCTTCCTCATCTTGACGGAAACACTTAGCCTTTTCGGTACCCAACTTCTGTCGGATGTGTTCCATACCTTCATCCGTTTTCTGGGCAGCAATGATTTCTTCTCGGAGAGTAGGAACAAGAGCCAAATTATGCAATGCACCATAGGGAATGATATGAAGACAAGGATTACTCTCATTTTCAGATTTACTGCAGTTTTCCATAGAGCAGATTTCAACTTGGTTGCATTGGTGTTTACGGCTTAATGCATCGGCAACCACATTAGCCTTTCCGGGGTGGTAATGAATTTCCAATTCATAATCTTTTATCAATTCTAGCCACCTTCGTTGTCTCATATTTAATTCTTGCTGCGTGAAAATATATTTGAGGCTTTTATGATCGGTATAGAGATGCACCAGATTTCCCAAGAGATAATGTCTCCAAGTTTTGAGAGCAAGAACGACGGATGCCAATTCAAGATCATGAGTAGGATAGTGCTTCTCATGTTTACGAAGTTGGCGGGAGGCATAGGCAATAACTCGGCCTTCTTGCATGAGAACACAACCCAATCCTATGCCGGACGCATCACAATATACGTCAAACGGCTTGTTGATGTCGGGTTGAGCTAGAACGGGAGCGGTGGTCAAATGCTTTTTCAAGGATCGGAAAGCATTTTCGCACTCCGGACTCCACTTGAAGGTAGAGTCTTTCTCCAACAATTTTGTCATTGGCTTGGAGATGATAGAAAAATTTGGAATGAATTTCCGATAATATCCCGCAAGTCCGAGAAAACTACGGATGTGCTTGACGGTTTTGGGAGTCTTCCAATTTAGCACGTCGGCAACTTTACTTGGATCGACGGAAATTCCCTCAGCTGAAATGATATGACCCAAGAATGGAACTCGATCCAACCAAAATTCACACTTGCTGAATTTTGCATAAAGTTGATGATCTCGTAGTCGTTGAAGCACAATGCGGAGGTGTTCAGCATGTTCTTCCTCCGACTTGGAGTAAATGAGGATATCATCAATGAATACCACCACGAACTTGTCCAGCTCCGGCATAAATACCGAGTTCATGAGGTACATGAAATAGGCCGGTGCATTTGTCGATCCAAAAGACATTACGAGATATTCAAAAAGTCCATATCTCGTAGAGAAAGCGGTTTTAGGAATGTCCTCCGGCCGAATTTTAATTTGGTGATAGCCGGAGCGAAGATCGATTTTTGAGAATACTTTTGCACCGACTAGTTGATCAAATAGCATATCAATGCGTGGAAGGGGATATTTATTTTTGATGGTTACCGCATTGAGAGGTCGATAATCGACACACAACCTTAATGATTTATCTTTCTTCTTCACAAAAAGAGCGGGGCAGCCCCAAGGCGAAGCACTTGGGCGTATGTACCCCTTGTCTAGAAGTTCGTTGAGTTGCTCCTTAAGTTCAGCTAATTCATTTGGAGCCATTTTATATGGTCTTCTAGATATCGGTGCGGTTCCGGGTTGAAGTTCAATTTTAAATTCTACTTCCCGATCAGGTGGCATTCCCGGCAAATCATCCGGAAACACATCGGGAAACTCACATACTACCGGTATGTCTTCTAGTCTCCTTCCTTCTAGGTGCTGAATTTGGTTCCTAGAAATTTTTGGGTATGGCAATGATAGGATAATCGGGCCGTATAGGGGTGAATTTAAATGTACTTCTCGGGTATCTATGTGTAAGACAGCTCTATGTCGCTTCATCCATTTCATTCCTAATATCACATCTATGCCTTGCCCATTTAGAATGATTAGTGGCGAGAGGTAGGTATTTCCGGCAAGTTCCAGGGGAACGTTTCTTGTTTCACGGTTTGTGTGAATGAGGCCACCGGGAGATGTGATAGTGTATGGAGTTTGCAAAATGGTGGATGATAGATGCAATCTATCCACACATGCTTGACTAATAAAATCATGCGTGGCGCCGGAATCGAAAAGAATGAAGACGGGATGTTCTGAAATGGAAAACATACCCGAGAGGACCGGTTCTCCGGCTTGCGCATCTTCGACCGTAGTAAAGTTTACACGGCCGGTCTTGGTGGGGGTTTTGTTGTGATTGTTGTTGTTGTTGCCGCGGTTATTATTGTTGCCATTATTGCCACGGTGGTGCTGCTGCTGATTATTCCCACCGTTGTTGCCATTGCTGCGGCGAGGATGTGGGCATTCTCCGATGAAGTGACCAATGCCGCCGCAGTTGAAGCATGGCTGCTGCGGGGATGGCCTGGCACCTTGGTTATGCTGCTGCGGGGTGTGCTGGTGACCACGGTGCTGATAGGAGTGGTGGGGCGCACGATAAGGCTGCTGGAAAGTAGTGCGTTGCCCACCCATTGGAGGCACTCGGGACACGGAATTTCTGACCAGTGGGGCTGGTCACTGCAAGCTTGAACTTGTGAGGTGGCGCACCGGATGAACTTCCCGCAGTGCGCTTCCTCTTCTTGTCATCCTGATTGACGCGAATGGCGTCCTCTTGCACAATGGCTGCACTAACCAATTCATTGAATGTGCCATTCAAGAGAGCGAGGCGGTCTTGCAATTTCGGATTTAGACCCTTCCGAAAGCACTCACGCTTCTTTGCATCCGTGTCAGCATGGTAGGAAGCATACTGGGCAAGATAGTTGAATTTCCGAGCATACTCTTGCACAGTGCTGGAGCCTTGCTTCAGATCAACAAATTCCTGAAGCTTCCTTCTCATGACACCGTCGGGAATGTGGTGTGCACGGAAGGCTGCCGAGAATTCCGGCCATAGCACCTGGTGATCCGCGGGGAGTGCAGCGGTGTAGTTTGCCCACCACGCACTAGCCGACCCACGGAGCTGCTGTGCTGCAAACAGAGTCTTCTGATGCTCGGTGCAATTCAGAAGAGCGAACTTGGACTCCACAATACGCAGAAAATTATCTGCTTCCAGGGGGTCCTTGGCTTCTGAGAAAGACGGCGGTTGAGTCGCCCAGAAATCCCCGTAAGAGGTGGGACGGGGCTGCGGTGGAGGAGCTGCTGCCTGGGCATTATTGTTCTGGCTCGCCAGGAACAGCCGAAACATCTCGTTCTGATTATGAACAAGTTGCTCCACAGCAGTCAGCGGTGGTGGAGGAGGTGGCTGCGACGAAGCACCCTCCCCCGAATTATCCACCGTGCGACGAGTGTTCACCATCTGCCACACAATTTAATTACACCATTAGTCTCAGCGTTTCGGAGCCATAGACAATGATAGTAATTAAGGGACATGATATGAACAGGAATTTCAGAATGCAATCCATAGGAGGAAAATTTCATCGGATGCTGAAATTGATGGAGTAAAAGTTTCGGTATGAAATTTTCAGATTGCATAACCCGGGAGATTAATTTCCATGAGCTAAAATTAGTAAAACCAGAAAATTTTTACTCATAAATTCAGACCATTCAAACTTGGTAAAATTTTCTTATGATGCTGAAATTTTTAAGAACGAGACATATATTCATTAACATAAGCTTAGTGGTTCATATATATATTTTGAGGCGAAACCCATTTGTACACAAAAGCGCGCGACATTAACACTTCTTAGCGCGGGGTTATACGTCCAGGATTTTCCTTCCTAGCTAGTCATCCATACCTCCTATGCTGTCAGTCTACCCAAAACACAGCAACCACTACGTCCTTACGTACGTACAAGCCACTAGTTCTTGTTCTTTAGTACACTACCATTAATTTTACAAGTCCCTTTCTTAACACTAGCTAGTAGCCTAAGCATCGCTGTCGGTGTCTTCCGGGTTGTTCACATCGGAAGCATCGCTAGCGGCGTCATCACCATCGTTCTCCGGCGGTGGTGGCTGCAACAGGTTCCAGTGAGCTGCCAGCAACACCTGGTGGTGCTGCTGTAACGCGGCCAACTGGTGCTGGAGATTCCCTATCTCCGTGAACAACTGGTCCATGTTGGTCTGTGCGGTCTGAAGCTGTCCATGCAGGAATTGCATGGTGGCCTGCTGAGAGTAGATGGTCTCATCCTTCTGAGTAATAGCTGTCTTAGCTGCATTCAGCTCATTTAGTGCCTCAATCCGTTCCTCATCACAGAACGTAGCCATCTGCTCATGTTCTGCCTTTTCCTGCTCAGCTCTTTCTTTTGCCCTATCTGCGACGACACGTAGGTTGTCGCTGAAGATAAGGTCATCCTGCACTTCCTTGATACGTGCAGTCAAGGCAGCATTTTCCTGCTCCAGTTCGGTGATACGGGCGGTCAGCTGCTTGTTCTCTTCTTTCGCTGAGTAGTAGTCGTCCGTGACATCGGTGAGACGATCAGTGAGGTCTTCCACCTCAGATCTCAGCTGATTCCTTTCAGTCATGAGTTGTCTTGCATCCATCTATAGATCATGGTTAGGGATACATTTTAAGCAGTATTATTATCAATAATTTAGGTAAATAAAAGCTCAATTAACATGCTGGAAGAAAACAGAAAGAAACTGACATCCTCAACAACGTAACCGGTTCTGAACCCTCTCTGTTTTTCCCCAATTTCGTCTCTGTTTGTACAGTAAAATTTACCAAAATTTATGACCAGATGCTAGAGTATTTCCTAAGCTTTCCAACGCATCCTAGAACACGGAAAAATCTTAAGCGGATCAAAAGATATGGTGATTTCCGGCTCGATGGTGTTGGTCAACACGCCTGATTGATTGATTAGGGCCTGATGAACGGACGAGTTGACCATATCACCGAGCTGATTGGCATCCGGCAGTCTCTGGGCTTTGATTTGGTCTAGTTCTTCCGGATGCGAGAATCCGAGGGAAGTCTCCTTTTGTGGCCACTCTGCCACGTGTCACCTGTCGGGGCTTGAAAGTACTTTTTCATTGCTTCGGCCAAGTATTCCTGGTACTGCAGTTTTTGTTCTGTCGTCATCTTCCCCCAGGCCGAAAGTGTGTTGTCATCGAAACTTCCCCATGGCCTTTGCCATCCGTCCCGAGAGGGACTGGAACGAAAATCGGCCGATTCTCAGCATCGACCATTGGTGTTCCGTCCTCCCCGACCGCCTGCATGTACGACATCTTGATCTTGGTTGCTTTTGTCCCACCGGGCGTGCCAAAAAGTGTGTTGACGTCAAAAGTCGCCGACACACCGTCGTCCGGAGAGTCCACCGAAATTCCAGCCGACGCAGAATCCCGTGCTCCCAACGGACCGGCTCAACTCGCCGATGTTCGTGTGCGCTGGTGCGTGCCGGATGGTTTTCCTGCAAACCAACAAAGACAATAAAAGAGTGTAAAATTCCAGGTCATCGGCCCGGATAGACCGATGTGCAGCCATGGCCGATCACGGCGTAAGATAGACAAAATCGGCCATGAACAGAGAACAGCACGGCCTGTGACACCCCCACCTCGCAACGCGAGAGGGATTGTCGAACGAGGATCGTATCGGGAGACATTCGACGAAGCGAACGTTCATTGCACATACATCGGAAATACATTCAGCATTTTATTACATAGGGAACACTACTTGAGTAACAAGTTTCATACATAATTTCTTAAGTATTACAAGCCATTGTTCAAATTTCAGATTTACAATACATACGTGAAGTGATTTTACAATACTTGATAATGTCTTTGCGGAAGCGTAACATCTCGACGATACATATATATATAGTTAACTTAGGAGAACCACGCCAGCCCATACGGCATGGCCTCACTCTTGAGTCGGTGAAGCGGAAACCCACTCCACGGTCCACTCCCGAGGTTCCTCGCTTTGACACACATACTTCCCGCAGCAATCACAATAATCGGGCTGCGGGAATCCTGAAAATAGTTTCAACACAAACCCCGAGTATCTAATATACTCCGCAAGGCTTACCCGTCAAAAATGGTTCTAAGAACCGACTCTAACATGCAGGGGGCTTGACCTCGGCGTACGGGAGCTTGCAAAATCAGCACTGAAAGTATTTGTCTAACTCATATTTTAGCCAAGTTAAGAGGGTTGGAACATGAATATAAATTTAGTGAGCATTTCTAACAAAACATGGTTGCAATACATGAAGTAATTCTTCAAAAATCAGCAAGCTTAATCATCATATTCACTTGTTACTACGATGCGATCTGCTCGAGACAAGTGGTACTCATCACCGCGAGGGACGGCGATATATATCGATTTACACCCTGCAGGGGAAACCCAAATGCACGACATACGCATCATTTAAGAACACGTATGGCCACCTTTCACAAGATCACCATAGATATGAGCCGGGTCCACCCTCCGAGTGTGCATTCCACATGCAACCACAGTAGCGTCGGGTCCAAGGGTAATAACACACCCTCCGTCTACTCACAAACCCGTGCATCCACCGTGACCAACACTTTGCACAAAGGGTGGAGAGACCGTCCAACACTACGACTCTCAAGTTACATCGGTTTACCAACTCCCATACGAAGGTATGCATTTGGTACACAACTCAATACTTGCTCGCGGAGTCACACGGTCCTCAACCGACACGCACGGGGCTATGGCGAACATAGGCGAACCTTGCCACCGCATCCTACACATGCATTTCCCGTACGGTCTCAATTTCATAAATATCATGTGAGAGGTAACAAAATTTAATCCCTAGACCGGGTGATCTCCAAATCACTCGGTGTTGCTACCGATGACATTATTAAGCATAGCACTAGCGACCAGGATTATACTTAACCAAGACCACAGGATACAGGGATCTAGTGCAACTAGGTTTCCGAGCAACTCCTAAACGTAAATGCACAATACATCATAGACGTATGTGAAAAATAAAGAGAACTTTTAAAACATAGGTTATGCTCCGGGGCTTGCCTTGGTTCGGCTCGTAGTCGAGCACACTCGAACTCTCTCACTTCAATTGGGTGCCCTCCTTGATCTTCGACTCCGGTCGGGATTCCTATATGAGTGCATATGAAGTGTATGAGTAATGGATGAATTCGGATTGTTATAGTTCATGGAACTTTCTCAATAAGATAATGTAATGAAACGTTTGCATGAATTAAACACGTTCTTGAGTGGTGATGATAGGTCATGATGGTGGTAAGTGCGGTTTGTTTCATGGGGACAACCTTCTAATTAGGTAAATTGTCCACCAATTAGTATAAATGTATATGCTGGTTTTTGAAGATCAAGAAGATATGGTATACTTCCTTGTTACTTAGTGTGCTAGAGGTTGATGCTTATTTCTTAGGATGAAGTTTTATCACTTTGTTAAACTTCGGGCACATAAGTACTCATCATTTCATGTGGTTTGCTACGATTAAACCTACGTCATATATGACCGTTCTTGCCCAAAAAGATAGACATTATTATGACATGTTTAATTGTGCCATGAAAGTGTGAAAAATCATCTAACCATAACAGAAAGTAAAAAGGTAGTTTGAGCTTAGCCAAATTCTCAGCTAATTGTGTAGCTAAGTCTGGACTGCCAGGCTGACTGCGAAGCCTTCTTAAGGTGTCCAAATCTTAATATTTTGCTATAGAACTTAGTTAATTCATGTTGGTTAATGTAAAGTACAGAACTCAAGGTTTACAATGAGCTTAAAGCTGTTTCATTTGGAGCTGTATTCAAAAAGTTATTGAATTTCAAAAACGGCAAGTTGTCACGCAGGCATAACGGATTAGCATCTTAGAGTGCTTAAATCTTTATTTTTCTACATATGAAGTACTGGGATTATGTTACTATGTTAAAGTACAAGTTATATACTTTCCAAAGAGCCCTTGCTCATGAAGTTTGGATCCGGGGTCCAGAAGTTACATCATTTTTAAAATGCAATCTTGTTAAGCAGTTTGGTCGCGATATCATTTTCATCTTGCTCAGAAATTAATTTTTACTATATAACCTTAGGTGTTCATGTTCACCATGTTGTAGTACAAGTTACAAGCTTTCCAATGCGCTTTGAATCGTTCAAATCCGTGGCGTATAACTCGAGTTATGATTTTTCTAAAATCCTTAAGCGTTACGAAATTTTTAGCACGTTTCAAAATATTTCTAAGTGTCGCGCGCGGGGGGCTCGCCGGAGCGACGGCGAAGCTCACCGGCGACGCGTTAGGGCTCGCCGCAGGGGTCGGGCTTGGCCGCCTGCGCACGGTTTTCGACGGCGCACCGTTTGGTGGGGGTGGCGAGGTGAGCGGAGAAACGGAGCATAGCTCGCGACGAGCCATGGCGGATGCGACGGCTCCGGCGTTGGAGCTCGTGCTCGCCAGGGCAAGGGGAAGGGAATGGTTAGGTCGCGGAGCTGCACCTTCGCACGGAGATGAACGGCGCGGGGTCGGTGCAGGCTGAGGTGGTCCGGAGTGAGCTGGCGTCGACGGGGTGGCGGGGTGCGGTGACCGGCGATGAAGAAGAAAGGGAATGCCTTCACCGTCCGGGCTCGGCTTGACTCGGGGAGAGACGTGAGGTTCAGCTAGACCTTTGAGCATCTTCCAGCGTTGGAGGGGAGCATGAGCTCACCCGAAGGGGACGGATTCGAGCTCGCCGGCGCGGCAGCGGATGGACGGGGCTCGTCGGCTCTTCCGGGGAATTGTAACACTCGGAGGGCGAAGGGAAGCCGGAAGCCGGTGGGGAGATGCGCAAGGAGTTGGCGAGGAGCTAGAGCGCAAATGTGGGCGTTGCGGTGCGAGAGGAGGGGCGGCGCAGGGAAAAATCCCGGCGGCGGCCATGGCGAAGTTCTCTCCCCGCCATCGACGGCCGAGCGCACACGCTTCGAGGCGAAGCTAACCGGCGATGGACGACGCGTGGGCTGCACGGAGCGGCGAGGACGGGCGGCGCCTAACCGGCATGGGCACCGGCGGCGAACGCCGCCGACGGTGGCCCCGGCCACTCGTGCCGATTTCTGTTCAATTGATATTCTCTCTATTTACAGCTTTGCCACTGCTGTCCCTCTCTGTAAATTGCTCATAGATTTTGATCCTTTTGACATTTTTGCAAACCAAAATTTCTGTGGGTCCGGTAGATTATGTGTAACAACTTTCCTTAAAGGCCAAAGTTCAAATTCGGAATGTAAAAATTTACAAAAATTGTTGAACAGGTGCTGTTTCTGCTTAGAGTTGGATTTTTCTAGGGATTTGTGCTGTTCCAAAAATTCAAGAAAAATGTCCTAAATTCAAGTCTTGATATGTTCTACCAGATTGTGCAAACATTTGGGGTGACCACTTTGGAAAATGTTTGAGATCTCAAGAGCTAGGGTTTTGAAGTATTAAAAACCCTAATAAGACTCTAACCCATTATTTCATGTGACTTGGCAATTGATTATTGTTCTGTATATGCAAAATTGCATTTAGTACAGTAGCAACCTGACTTTTGTGACACGGGGTGTCACACGGCCCATCCATTTATGTATTAAATGTTAGACAAACGAATCGTGGTACAAACGATACGAAATCGGCCGATGCTATAACATGCGATCGGTGACTAGCAACCGATTTCGTCGGTAAACGATCAAATCATTAAGACTTTGCAGGGATGTGTTATCGAGTACAATGTAAACAGAGCAATTATTAATAGGATGTAATTAGTTTGGTAGCAAGAGGATAGTTTAATCATCAATCAGATCCGTGAATCGGCCGATCGGGTATGCGGCCGATTCTCGCCATTGATTATATCGATGAATTATTTAGATCTATCCAAAGGTATAATGATGATCAATAAGATCATACTTAGTAACTCGGGTTCAAAAGCAGCTTTAACAGGTTTGGCATTAATTAAACATAAAACAGCTTAATGAACGTGATAAGCAATCGGCTAAACACTCCGAAAGAACAAGAAGACAAATACAACCACACAGATCCCAAATCGACCAGCCGCTCCAACAGACAAGTCAACCGATGGCACGCGGTCGGACCAGTCTAACGAGCCGCGCACGCCCGGCCGATTCAGACAAGCACAATCATAAACGTCTTAACTATGAAAGTAAGTCTACACCCTAGCCAATCGGCTGCATGCGCCTAGGACAAGTCAACTATCGCAAAGGCAAACACAGGACACGTCAACCGAATCCGCACAGCCGAATCGGCCAAGATGTAGAAGAATTCTCATAGCGGCTATCGCGACTCGAACGACCAAATCCGAGCCAATCGGCGCTGTGAGCAAAGGCTGGAACGGGAGGCAGGACAAGTCAAACTACCTCCACCACGAGCCCGACCAGGTCAACTTGACTCATCCCGCCGATACTCACTACGCCGATCGAAAACAGATCTAGTCGCCGGATAACTAGCAATTAAGCCATCTAATTACGAACAATGCGCCGAGAATTAGACAACATAATTACCTTATCAAGCCAACGTGTCGTCGACCGGAGCCCCGAAGATCCCCGCGCGAAACAAGTAAAGACTTGACAGAAAATTAGGGTTTGGCGATGCGCCGAAAGTTGTATTGGATGTGAATCGAGTTTACATGTTACATCCGAGTATGTATTTATACTCGGCAAAAAGAATCCTATTCGGACCCTCCTCGTGCCGATTTCCTAACCGACTAGAATCCTTTTTCCAAAACTAACTATTATTTCTAATTTTACAACGTGGGCCAGGCCCATCAATGTTGTGCTCTTCTCGTTGGCGTCCGCGCACGATTCCCGGGAGAGACGCGCCTTTACTCGCCCAAGCGGCCGTCGGCCTTCTCGCCCACCGGCCCTTTTTGACCTATAGTCGCCGACAATGGGTCCCTTGGTCAAAAACCGGCGTCAACACGAACACGGCCGCCGCCGCGACCGCATTCGGCGTGAGGTGCGCCATGCGGATCCCATACGCCCGGAGCACCTCCAGGAAGAAATCGAGAAGGCGGGGGAACGGCGCCGGCGACGACGAAGGATACAAAGTGGAGGATCTCCAGCCCTCCGGCCGGCGGCGGCAAAGGCCCCCCAACGCGAACGGCCCTATCACCGTCCACCGGCAGGAAGGGCGAAAGCCGCGACATGTCAACCCTAGCGTCAAGCAACCGCGCCGTTGGCGGTGCGTCCGCCGACGGCGAGCGCGCGCGCGAACCGCTGCGGCGGGGGAGGACCTTCCGCGGGCCATCTTGACGGCGAGGGGCGACGGCGACGAAAGCGGCAGCGCGGATCGGCGGAGGAGAAGGCGAAGGGGAGCGCGGCAGCAGGAAAGAAGTTGAGAAGACGAAAGGTGAAGGGCGAAGTGGAAGACGTGCCGTGGGCAACCGGCCATCCCCCTACTTGAGCGCAGTACGCTAGGCGGGCCCACCGCACGCGAACCGAAGCGACGCGACGCCTCGGGTCGGCCGTGCCTCGGCAGCCCAAGCGGCTCCGATTCCTTCGAGAGCCACGCCCGGAGCAACCCAAACGGCACCGGGCGCCGACGGGTGGCCCCAATCCTCGCTCCGACCCCGCGGGCCGGCCGATCGGGTCGGGGGCTCCCGTCGGTGTAGGGGGATCGGGGGTCCCCTAACCGGGCGTGGGCCGTTTTCAGCCCACGGATGATGACGGCGCCCGCAGATGGGGAAGTCCACAAGACCCACGAAGCCCATGAGGCCCGTGAAGACCGGAGGAGCGGGAGCGTCTGGGGGAACGAAGCTTCGTGGTAGTTTCCTCCGACGCCCCAACCACCCGGAGTTAATGCGGCACTCGAGTGCTCGCGGCGGCGCCGCAGCCCGACAGGACGTGCGCGCGTCTTCCCGTGCGCCGCGTCCCCGGAAGCCGCGCGGCTACGCGTGCCGGGAGGGCTCTCGTCCAATAGGGTGGGAGAGATTCGGAGCACGAACCGAGGAAAAGAGAACGCAACGAATTTAGTCGGATCGTGTCGGGATATCTCAGAAGGACCGGACTCCCACCGGGTGTCCGGTACCCCGGATACTTGTACGAGTGCTCTTCTCCTTATCCTATTGTTGACGTCAAAAGTCGCCGACACACCGTCGTCCGGAGAGTCCACCGAAATTCCAGCCGACGCAGAATCCCGTGCTCCCAACGGACCGGCTCAACTCGCCGATGTTCGTGTGCGCCGGTGCGTGCGCGATGGTTTTCCCGCAAACCAACAAAGACAATAAAAGAGTGTAAAATTCCAGTGTCATCGGCCCGTATAGACCGATGTGCAGCCATGGCCGATCACGGCGTAAGATAGACAAAATCGGCCATGAACAGAGAACAGCACGGCCCATCCATTTATGTATTAAATGTTAGGCAAACGAACCGTGGTACAAACGATACGAAATCGGCCGATGCTATAACATGCGATCGGTGACTAGCAACCGATTTCGTCTGTAAACGACCAAATCATTAAGACTTTGCAGGGATGTGTTATCGAGTACAATGTAAACAGAGCAATTATTAATAGGATGTAATTAGTTTGGTAGCAAGAGGATAGTTTAATCATCAATCGATCCGTGAATCGGCCGATCGGGTATGCGGCCGATTCTCGCCATTGATTATATCGTTGAATTATTTAGATCTATCCAAAGGTATAATGATGATCAATAAGATCATACTTAGTAACTCGGGTTCAAAAGCAGCTTTAACAGGTTTAGCATTAATTAAACATAAAACAGCTTAATGAACGTGATAAGCAATCGGCTAAACACTCCGAAAGAACAAGAAGACAAATACAACCACACAGATCCCAAATCGACTCGCCGCTCCAACAGACAAGTCAACCGATGGCACGCGGCCGGACCAGTCTAACGGCCGCGCACGCCCGACCGATTCAGGACAAGCACAATCATAAACGTCTTAACTATGAAAGTAAGTCTACACCCTAGCCAATCGGCTGCATGCGCCTAGGACAAGTCAACTATCGCAAAGGCAAACACAGGACACGTCAACCGAATCCGCACAACTGAATCGGCCAAGATGTAGAAGAATTCTCATAGCGGCTATCGTGACTCGAACGACCAGATCCGAGCCAATCGGCGCCGTGAGCAAAGGCTGGAACGGGGAGGCAGGACAAGTCAAACTACCTCCACCACGAGCCCGACCAGGTCAACTTGACTCATCCCGCCGATACTCACTACGCCGATCGAAAACAGATCCGGTCGCCGGATAACTAGCAATTAAGCCATCTAATTACGAACAATGCGCCGAGAATTAGACAACATAATTACCTTGTCAAGCCAACGTGTCGTCGACCGGAGCCCCGAAGATCCCCGCGCGAAAACAAGAAAGACTTGACAGTAAAATTAGGGTTTGGCGATGCGCCGAAAGTTGTATTGGATGTGAATCGAGTTTACATGTTACATCCGAGTATGTATTTATACTCGGCAAAAAGAATCCTATTCGGACCCTCCTCGAGCCGATTTCCTAACCGACTAGAATCCTTTTTCCAAAACTAACTATTATTTCTAATTTTACAACGTGGGCCAGGCCCATCAATGTTGTGCTCTTCTCGTTGGCGTCCGCGCACGATTCCCGGGAGAGACGCGCCTTTACTCGCCCAAGCGGCCGTCGGCCTTCCGCCCACCGGCCCTTTTTGACCTATAGTCGCCGACAATGGGTCCCTTGGTCAAAAACCGGCGTCAACACATGTCCCCCCGGCCTGGGGTATGCAACGCATGCGTCGGACTGATTTATCCTCTTTTATCGCGCCGGTTTTATCGCCCGTCACCTCTTCATAAAAGCCGTGGTTACCCCCGGTCATTTCCCATCCGTTTCCTCTCCTTTGGCTTTCATCTTCCCCCGCTTCTAGCGACCTTTGCCCTTTTCGAGCCTTTTCAACTTCCCACCGCGCCGCCGTCGTTTTCTCTCCCGTGACCATGAATCCCACCGTTGCCGCTGCTGCGCCGCCGCCGCCGACCGAGTCGTCGCCACCACCAACGCCGTTCCGGAGGTAATGTACATTCGGGCATCCCTCTTCTCTACTTTTGCAATTTTCTTTGTGTTCTTGTTCTTGTTCATTTTCACAATCTATCTTCTTTCCGTCTTGTTTCTCATTTTAGCCCTATTCCTTGTTTTTAGGAGATCCGGAACCAAATCGTCATCCCTTCTAACATCCCGACCCATTTCTTCTTGGGCCCCATGGGCGATCCGGACCCCACGGATCTTATCTCGTGCCGAAACGAACCGGGTCCCGTTTCGGCAACAATCTCCATTATCGGCCGAGTGGTCCAAAGAGCTTTAGGTCATGGCCGACTCCCGTTGCGTGGTGGCGGGATTGGTATAACCGGGTATCGGCCGCCCATCAGCAAGTTTGGGCCGACATCGGCATCGCCCATGCCATCAAACTCTCTCTAGCCGATCACCACAAGAACGAACCATTGCTAGCGGCCGCTTCTTATCTCTCGGTCGATGCCCCGAACTCGCTTCATGTTCGGGCACGGCCCGGCTACCATGACCCTCCCGGACACGGTCATGTTGGCCGATTTGAATATCACGGCGGAGGCCACCCCGCACGCCATCCGCATCAAGTCCACCCACCGGATCAATCCCAAGGACACCAGGGGTTGGAAGGTCTATATCCAGTACCTACAACAAGGGGCACGGCTCGGCCGATCGCCGCGAGCACGTTGCCTTTCTCAACATGTGGCTTGACCACTTCTTCTTTTGTGGGGTCGCGTGAGCCCCACAAACAACTTCCCGCCGATAGCCGATAGATCGGCCGACGGCTATGCCCTTCCTATGGGCAAATATCTTTTAGGGTCGGCGTACTTCCTTCTTCACCAGGTTTCGGTGGAGTTGCGTTTTGGCCGATCAGCCAAGAACCCGGGTGGCCCTTGGTGGTTTATCCATGGCTCCAGGAGCGGCCATATCGATGACACCCGGCTTATCGGTTCGCTGCCCTTTACAAGGGCCTCAACAATGAAAGTACGGATTGGTATCCGTACATTGATTCTTTCGAGAAGGGATACGATACTCCTTTTCCGATCGACCCCACCTTCCCAACGGCCGACGGGGAGGCAGCCAAGATCTTCACCACCCGCCTCCGCCCTCGTCTCGCCGCCGACGGGACTCGCCGCCGGAGCAAGGCTCTCTCGCTCCTACGAGTTCTACCACCCGTCGATGGCGGCCCGTCAATTCGGCTTCGCCGCCTGCTCCCCAGCCTCTTCTATGTGGGGCAAATAAAGGCGCGGGCTACCGTCGACAACGCCGTTCAATGGAATTGGCTCGTCGGCCTCACCGCCGATGTCGTCACCGGCGACTTAGCCGGATTTTCCCGGCGCCCCGAGCACCCACCTTTTCGACCGCCGGTGGGGCGAGTGGAACCGGCACCTCCGCAGCCTGAACACCGCTTCATTCTTCTCCGGCTTAGTCCCGAGCGAAGCCTTCGCCGAGGTATGTGTAGCCGATCTATTTCCATAAGGCCGATTTTGTAGATGAAACCGGCCACTCTAAATGCTCACCCTTGTATATTCTTTTTCAGTCGGACACGGAGGAGCCGCCGACCCGTAGTATCGCTGGCCGGCCGATCGCGTACCCGATGCCGAGCCCAATTGTTCCAAACATCGGCTTCACCGATCGTACTCCCGCCCAAGCTTTTGCGGCAATGATTCGAGGGCACCAGCTGCCCGCAAGGTCAAGACCAAAACAGCCGCCATCGTAAAGAGGAAGGCTAATGTGCCAGCCGCAAGGCCGACTCAAGCCCCGAGCGCCACCGCGCGCCGTTAAAGCAGCTCGCGCGCCCGTCCGACCCGGACTACTTCAGCGAACCATCTCCGCCGCGTCAGGTTATTATTGCATGATCGCCGATTCCCTCTTTACTTTACATAGTCTAACTATGAGTTCTTTGCAGGAATCGGCGGTTCTTCCTCCTCGGCCCGGACACCGACGCCCGATAGGCCGATCCGCCTATCAACTCCTCCACCAGCCCAGACGCCGACACCCGATCGGCCGATTCAAACAGCCTTCGGAGCCCGAAGTCATACCAAGCCAGGCCGATCCGAACCCTACGTAAAACCCAACTCACTCGGATCGGCCCGCGTCTCCCGATGTTGCCGCCGAAGTTGAACAAGCCGGCCGTGTGTCGCCCACGGCTTCTCCCAAAGGCACCGCTATCGACGAAGAATCGGCCGGCCAGGAGCCGCCCGCGGCTTCTCTTGCAGTGCACCGCCGCCGATGAGCCCGCCGATGAGCCCGCCGATATCGAACAAGCTGGCCATGTGCCCGATGCCGCCTCCGAGGATGCTGCTGTTGAAAGGGGATCGGCCGGCCGAGAGCTGATTGAAACACACGAACCCGTGGGTTCAATGGCTCATCCGATAGACGTCCAGCCCACTTCGCATCGACGCTTCGCAGGTTTGTTTTTACTATCTCCTTTTTATTTTCTTGATTTGCTTCTGATTATTAACTTCACCTTATTTTCCTTGGTATTCCAGTGCGCTCAGCTTCCCTCGTCCCGCGCCGATTTTGGTATCTCGCTTCTAGTCTTACCACCATGGCCGAAATCGCGCGCGAGCTTGAGGCCTCTTCTGTTGGATCGCTTGGTGGCCGACGCACAACCCATAAGGGCCCAGTACTTGGAGGTCCGGACCGAGCTCCCGGAGGATGTGCGCGATGCTCGCACCGCGTGCATACATGGATGTTGACGGTCCTTACGATCCATTTTTACCGTCAACTTTATGCACCTTTTGAAATCATATCCACCACCAAGAGTAGACATAGGGCTTTTATCTAACCATTTCCACAAGTCTTGGTGAATTCGTGAGTGCAGGTGCAATCCATATGAAAACGGGGACAAGTATGCATAAAACATGGGCTTCGCACTTGCCGAACTTTCCCCGACATAAAAGACAACTCTCTCAGCCCAAAATCCGGAGAAACAGGCTCCAACTCTATCCCTAGCAACTGGACCAAGGAAGGAAGCAACACGGAGAGCCACCACGAAGAAGACCGGACCCAGTGGAGCCCAGCCCGGCTCGGCCGACCTGGATTTGGGTTCGGCCGAACCGTGGTGGTGGCCCCACCGGCCCATTTTTCTCCGGCGGTTCACTACCGACGTCCGGAGGTCGGTTCCACCTGCATTAAATGCCACCGACGTCGGGAACCGCCTCCAAGTTGCCGACCTTCCAAGGCTATAAATAAAGGGCTATACCCCCCTCTCTCAACACACCACCAACATCAAGATAGAAGACAAAATTCTCATCCTTAGGCCAAGGGCCTCTTGTATCTTAGTAGAATAGGAGAGAGGGCAAGGAAAAGGAAGGAGTGTTCCTCCCTTTTATAAAGTGGAGTAGTATTTCCTTTCCTTTTACCTTGGCGTGTAAACACTCTTTTAGGTGATTTATACGTGGTGATCTACTTATCTATCGTGACATATCTTTGTTAGACGTAATTCTTGTTATACTTGTTTACGGGATCATCGCTTCGCAAGAAGTGCTCTAGCTTTCTCGAACTCGGTTCTAGGCCGAGGCTAGAGTAGCGGTCAATAGCATAGACGTGGTGTCTAGGCCGGAGATCGCCTTTGTTTGCTGTGTGCCCCACGGTTTGTAGAGGTAGGTGGCAGGAAGTGACAGCCCTGTCATCCAAAGGAACCCTCCACGTTCGGGTACATAGTAGAGCTTTCGTAGACCGGAGTGGCTTGGCGAGACCAAGCCTAAGACGGTGCCCGAAGTAAACAAGTCTAGCTTGCGTTCGTCTACCTTTAAAGGATAAATAGATAAGAGTCACCCTCTCGACCCTATTTTGCTACGTTGTCTTGGTTGTCCTTGGGTAAACTAACCTTGTTGCAGAAATACTCCGTTCCCTCGCGGATATAAATACGATACCTTGGAATACTCCCGGGTGAAGTGCTACAACGGTATTCCGTGCGCTTGCGGATTTATTCGTGACGTAAGAAATACCAACAAGCATTTCTCGGCGCCGTTGCCGGGAACGGTTGTTATCTTTGTAACAAATCAGGTTTGCCCTCGTAATCTATCTTACTTACCGTTCTGTTTTTATTTTTCCTTACATTCAAAATTTCACAAAAACATATCATGGAGTCACACCCAACCATCCAATCCTTCTCCACTCCACGGGGTGAACTCTTAGAGCCACCATCATCATCACAACCTATTTCTTCACCTGGCTATGAGTTCTCCCCGATTACATTTCGATGATTAGAGGTTTATCCTTTTCGGGTTTTAAACATGAAAATCCTTATGAACACTTGCGAGAGTTTGAACATTTGTGTTCATGCCGATTGATCCATGGCATGACACAAGAAACATTGAAGTGGAAGTTGTTTCCCTTCTCTCTCAATGAGAAGGCGAAGCAATGGTACACTTACACCGCTAAGAGAGTGAACGGTGATTGGAAAGAATTGCGAGACAAATTTTGTCTTGCATTCTTCCCCGTATCTCGTATCACTTCTCTACGAGCGGAAATAATAGGCTTTCGACAAGAAGAAAAGGAAACCTTAAGTGCGTCATGGATTCGGTTCTGTTCTCTAACGGACTCCGGACCAGAATTATTGCTCCCCGAACCCGTTTTATTACAACACTTTTATTCGGGATTGAGCAACGATACCGCACTTTATCTTGACATGGCCGCGGGTGGATCTTTTTCTCATAAGACCATAGCGGAAGCACACGAACTTTTGGATCGAATTGTGGAAAACACACCTTTTTCCGCCGACTTACTCGTAGAGCCGGAGTCGGAAGATGAGGAACTCGTTGTGCAAGAGACACAACACCTGGTGCCCATGATGGAGCACCTAGCACTCGAGTCCTCATCTAACACAAGAACAATGATAGAGGAAGATGAACCTCTTGAGTTCCCTTTTGAGTTTGAGGAAGAAATTTTTGAAAATTTTGGAAACACCTCGAATTACACATGGGTAAAGACGCCACCTCCTTCTCCTCCCGATCCTCCTAAAAATCCTTTTCATAAGGAGGATATGACGGAGAATCATGGGAAAACCGTTTTCACCACCACCACTCAAAATCCTTTGGAGAATCCTCATCACAATCATGAACCACTTGAGCAAGTGAAGTTCATATCCCGAACCCGATCGCTCGAGCCTTCATTATATGAGGATGCAAAGTTTTCCACCCATGAAGAGGATGAGTTCGACGAAACCTTCTATGCCTATGAACCCAAACGGTCCTCTTCACCATTTGAGCCTTTTCCCTCCGGCCCTTCACGCACCGTTCTTGATGATGATCAAGAACTTTTTGAAAACAAACCTTGGGCCATGGAATTTCATGAGGCATCGACTCTAGAATCTAAAGAGGAATCTTTGAATGAGCATGGGAGCTTCTTCTTTGAACAACCACATGACTCATGCTCACATCATGAATCTCTAGAGTCAATGCCTCGTTAGTGCCAACACCACTTTTGCTGCCCACAACCACCTTGGTCCCTTGTTTTGCTATATGTTCTTTAGGATGGTTGTGGATGCTTTTGTTTATCATAAATATTGCAAATATCGTGCTTGTATATTGTTGGCACTAACCTTGCAGGTCCTTCTCCGGGACTTTATTTACAAATCATGATGATGGAGATAAGTCTTGCTCATCGGACTTAAAATGATGATGCCCTTGCCGATAGGATGATCGGTAGTTATCTCATATTTGTTTCCTCCATATTTGATTTCTCCTCAACATGCATATTCGGATTTTTTTCTGATTTACTGGTGAAAAAAAAAAAAAATATATATATAAATGCAAACCATTTGTTCTTCACATGCATGTTTGTTTTCCCACCGGACACCGCATTCCTTGCATATTTGCTTTCTGCATGTTTGAATTGTTCCAAACCATTTTGGGATTCTTCAAACCTTTTTATAAAAAAAATGCTTTGAGCAAAATTTTGGAGGAATTTTGGCACAACTCCCTCTGGCTTTCTAACACATAGCCATCATGGGGTTGTCAACCAAAAATGGACTTCATTTCATTATATTGGTTTTCAAGAGTGCTTCGTGCCTTCACTTACACTCCACTCAAGCACTCTCTTCCAAAATTCTTACTCTTGCATTTTTCGAGAATTTTTATTGTTTGCCCCAAGTTCAAGAAAAAGATTTTTCCTTCTCTTTCTCCTTTTGGTTTTTCCATTTGAATAATTGGAGTTTCTCCAAAATAAACTCCCTCCTTGTTGGAATCATTCTCCAAACTCTTATTTTGTTCTTTTTTCTCCTTGAAAAAAAAAAAAATCTGAGAGAATAAGTTTGGTAAAATTTAACTTGAACCAACCTTTTGGAAAATGCTTTGAGCAAAAGTTTTAATGGAATTTTGGCACAGCCCCCTTGACTTTAAGCATATAGCCATTGTGGGGTTGTTGACCAAGTTGAACTTCATTTCTTTTTGGATGCAAGGGTGTTTGAATTCTTCAATTTCATCCCTTCCGCATTCAAGAACCCTTAAAACAAAATTCTTGCTCTCGCATTCCCCCAATTTTCATGATATTTTGTCTCAAGTTTAAGAAAAAGATTTTCTTTTTTCTTTGGTTTTCTTATTTTCATAGTTGGAGTCTTTTCGAAAATAAACTTCTTTGATCTTCGATCGTCTCCAACTCTTCTTTTTTATGTCAAAAATTATTCTCAAAGAAAAACAATTTTGAGACAAACCCTTTTGGCTTTTTGTCTTGAAGTTAAGAAAAAGATTTCTCTTTCTCTTCTTTTTTATTTGTTCAATAAATTGAGTTGCGAAAAAAAAAGGACATCCTTGCAAAGGCAACCGACGGGAAATCCATTTGGTTTTCACTAACGTAACCCGTGCTCGAGTTCGCTTTTGTGTTATTGCTCTTATGTACAGCCAGGAAAAAGGACAATAATCAGCTCATCAACACATTGAAGAAGGCGACAAGTTCAAACACAAGTCACCCCCGACGTGACACATACTCGTCCCCTCCATTGAGCTCATGCCTAATGTGAGAAGGTTTGCGTGAAGAGCCTCACGAAGATCCCATGGAGGAGGACCTTGATGAAAACAACACGTCAAGACTCCTTTTCGACACCAACCTTGTTGTGGTGTGCGAAATGAAGGAACAAGCCTACAACTTCAATTTGATATCTCTCGCACAACAAAGGTATGACCACATTCTTTGCTAATAATTGGAAGCCCAAGGGTGATATGGTTTTTATTCGTGTGGATGAGTATGGCTCCCACCTACTTACCACATGATTTTCCATGCATCCTTGTAGTAGTTAGGCAATGGTACTACCCTTTGGTTCTCCCATAGGGAGTATCACCCTTCATGCATACATCCTTGCTATCTACTAGGCTTTCATAAGCATTGCTTATCAAACTTTGAGCCTACAAACTCCCGATCTTCACAAGCATGCTCATTGGCAATGAATCATATTCCTTCTTGTGCTTGATGCATGGTTGGCTTGTCATGACTTGTGTTCCTTAGAGCAATCATAGACATATCTTTATGAGGAAAGAGCTTAGAATCCTCTTGCCATGGTTAACAATATCAAAATCCCTCCTATGCAATGCATGAATGGTTAAGAACTTTCCAAGCAATTAGGACTTCTTGAGTGCACCTCGTTGTTTTATCATATCACTCCTAGAGTTGGGGCTTACACTGCTTCAAATTTCCATATCACTAAGCCCTAAAGTTGTTTTTATCAACGAGGAATATCTTGCCCATGATCGCACTCAAACATGGTCCACATGACATGCTTGTGCCTTTCTTCCTCGGTCTGTACAAATGAGGTCCGGTCATCTAACCCGGGACCTTGTTTGTATGTGCTCCGAGAGCTAACCTTGCCTCTCCAAGTTGGAGGAAATTGCTTGCAGGAGTAGTGTTTTTGGCAGGATTCTCAGGTGCAGAGAACAAGTGTGGGGGAGATCTCTCGAGTTTTCATCACGCACATGTTCGAGATCTCCCCACCAAAACATTGCACCAACATCACAGCCACACTCGCACAAAGGCCTTCCACAATCACATTGGGTTCAACCCCAAATCAAACGCCATGAGCAAAAGAACAAGTGTGGGGGAGGTTCCCTCCCCCACAAAGGTAACTTGTATCGCAACTTGCATCCTTTTTCTTCCACCTTGAAAATGTCAAAATAAAATAAAAATTATAAAATGAAAAAAATCGAATAACACTTGAAAAAGAAATAATAAGTAAGGTGCTTCATCTCTCTTTTGTTTCAAACACATAAGGCACCTAAAGTTTAATTCAATAAATCTAGGCTCCCCGGTCTTTAACCCCGGTAGAGTCCTCTTTGTCTTCGCTTTGTTTTTGTTTGTTTCGAATAAATAAAGCAGATACAAGAACAAGTGTGGGGGAGATCTCTTTAGTTCTTCATCACGCACACATTTGAGATCTCCCCCACCAACATGATGCACAACATCGCACTAATCGACACAAAAGAAGGTGGAGCCATCGAGACAAGAAAGCAAGGTTTGGCCGAACCTTTGGTTCGATCAAATATCCTATGGTCCACTTGGCCTCCACTTCACCCAAGGCGATGGTTTGCGCATTCTACCCCACTACTCTATCTCTCCAATTCATGAGTTAAACCAACCTTTTGAGCCAATCACTAAAATTTAACTCAAGAATAAAATGAACGTTATTGTTCCCTCAAACTACATGCTTCTAGACGGTTGGCCTCGCATACTCTTTATTCCTCGCATCATATGTCTGTTGCTTGTGAACACCAATCTCATAGGAACCCATGTTTATCTAAGTTGTTGGCGAATGTGATATGGTTGGATGAGATGAATCTTGCTCCTCCTGCATAGAGTAATTGGGTATTTATCTTGAAAAATTTAAAATTTATAGCTTCATGCTCCTCAATGATCTTATATTCCCACCAAAGCCATATGTTGATCACATTGCAAAGCCTACACACATATGCTGCTTGTCATTGCATTGAGCTTTATCAAAATTGTGTGACCCTAGTGAGAAGCTTGTTATACTCTCATGATCAAGATCACATACACTCCACCTCACATGCTAAACTTCTACACTGGAAGTTAAGCAATACGCCCATCCATCCACCAAAATAAATACTCCACATTATTACCCTTCTCTCTCAAGTTATCATCGGAGACATGGCTATGCAAAAGAAAGAATAATCCCTGCTCATACAAAAGTAGAGCATGTTGAAAAAAAAAAAAAAAAAAAAAAAAAAAAAGAAGAAGAAGAGAAAAGAAAGAAAGAATCATAAGCCATGTCCTCCTCGAACAATCAAAAAGAGAAGGAGAGAATGAACACAAAAAGGAGTACAATTTCCACAACACCACCCTCATACACACTTGCACATCTTGATCACGGTTGTATGACTTGCATTCTCCATGGATCCACTCTTTTGGTTCAGCAAAATATGTGATACAAGTATGCCTCTCTTTCATTCCCTACCAAGCTCCACATAAAGCCTTTTGTAGAAGTAAGATGAAAAGAGGAAAATCATGCCTTGGTGAGGAACCATAAACATTGAGCGATTTGAGAGTGATCATTTGAGGAGTATGAGCCATGTTTTTACTTTGAAAATCTATCAAAAACCCGAGTTACTCAGCGAGAGGGAGTTATGATGACTTGAATCATGACCGTTCCATTCCTCAACCGCCCAAGATTACATGGTAGACACATCAAAGTTCACGGGTGCAGGTATGGCTTGGAATAATTTGTATGCTAGCATCATACCATGAGAAGTATGCTCCCGCTTATGCTCACTAGCTTTACTCGAGGACGAGCAAAGAGCTAAGTGTGGGGGGTCTTGTTGACGGTCCTTACGATCCATTTTTACCGTCAACTTTATGCACCTTTTGAAATCATATCCACCACCAAGAGTAGACATAGGGCTTTTATCTAACCATTTCCACAAGTCTTGGTGAATTCGTGAGTGCAGGTGCAATCCATATGAAAACGGGGACAAGTATGCATAAAACATGGGCTTCGCACTTGCCGAACTTTCCCCGACATAAAAGACAACTCTCTCAGCCCAAAATCCAGAGAAACAGGCTCCAACTCTATCCCTAGCAACTGGACCAAGGAAGGAAGCAACACGGAGAGCCACCACGAAGAAGACCAGACCCAGTGGGGCCCAGCCCGGTTCGGCCGACCTGGATTTGGGTTCGGCCGAATCGTGGTGGTGGCCCCACCGGCCCATTTTTCTCCGGCGGTTCACTACCGACGTCCGGAGGTCGGTTCCACCTGCATTAAATGCCACCGACGTCAGGAACCGCCTCCAAGTTGCCGACCTTCCAAGGCTATAAATAAAGGGCTATACCCCCTCTCTCAACACACCACCAACATCAAGATAGAAGACAAAATTCTCATCCTTAGGCCAAGGGCCTCTTGTATCTTAGTAGAATAGGAGAGAGGGCAAGGAAAAGGAAGGAGTGTTCCTCCCTTTTATAAAGTGGAGTAGTATTTCCTTTCCTTTTACCTTGGCGTGTAAACACTCTTTTAGGTGATTTATACGTGGTGATCTACTTATCTATCGTGACATATCTTTGTTAGACGTAATTCTTGTTATACTTGTTTACGGGATCATCGCTTCGCAAGAAGTGCTCTAGCTTTCCGAACTCGGCTCTAGGCCGAGGCTAGAGTAGCGGTCAATAGCATAGACGTGGTGTCTAGGCCGGAGATCGCCTTTGTTTGCTGTGTGCCCCACGGTTTGTAGAGGTAGGTGGCAGGAAGTGACAGCCCTGTCATCCAAAGGAACCCTCCACGTTCGGGTACATAGTAGAGCTTTCGTAGACCGGAGTGGCTTGGCGGACCAAGCCTAAGACGGTGCCCGAAGTAAACAAGTCTAGCTTGCGTTCGTCTACCTTTAAAGGATAAATAGATAAGAGTCACCCTCTCGACCCTATTTTGCTACGTTGTCTTGGTTGTCCTTGGGTAAACTAACCTTGTTGCAGAAATACTCCGTTCCCTCGCGGATATAAATACGATACCTTGGAATACTCCCGGGTGAAGTGCTACAACGGTATTCCGTGCGCTTGCGGATTTATTCGTGACGTAAGAAATACCAACAATGGAGTATCGGCAAATGGACTTTACTCGTGCCCGGCCGGCGTTTGGCTCGCCATGCGGAGCAGCAGCAAGCTGCGTTACTCGCCGATAACTCCATCAAGCGCTCCGAGGAGGAGGTCCGTAAGACCCAGGAGATGCAAGAGCAACTCTCAAATCGGCAGGATGAACCGCAAGCAATCAACCAGGAGATTGCCGATTTGAGAGCATCTCTCGGCTTTCAAGGAGGAGGCGGCGGCGGCCTTGGAAGCTACTATTGCACAGCTTGTCGGCCGATGTGGCGGCTCAGCAGAAGACGACGGACGAAGCCATTCAAACGGCCGAGAAGATGGTCGCCGCGGCGCAAGCCGATGTCGGCCCCATCGAGGATGACCTATTGGTCATGGCCAAACTCGACTCCACGCCGGCCCGCGCACTATCTCGCTGTCCAAGACTTCTTGTCCCGCGCCGAGGCCGTTGACTATGCTTAGGTGTAATAGGACTTTGAACAAAGTTTTGGTTGTAAACATTTTTTTTGCACTAAGGGCGATATACAATCATATCGGCCATCCGAAGGCGATGTTCAAACATCGGCTAATTTATCGGTGACTTCCTCCGTCTTACTTTCATATATTTTTTGGGCTAAGGGCGATACTCTCGCATCGGCCGTCTCAAGGCGATGTGCATCGACATCGGCCGTAGTCTCTTTTAGGCCGAACACTATGAGTTAATCCAAATACTAGGATAATACCGCTTCAAATACTTTCCATTAAGTGCTCGGCCGAATTCTTCCCCTTCTAACTCTTTCAAAATATATGCATTACCCGGTGCCGATCGGCTAATCAAATAAGGTCCTTCCCAATTAGGCGACCATTTACCAAACCGATTGTCCTTCACACCGATCGGCATCCTAAGCTTCCGCACCAAATCGCCCTCTTTAAACTGTTTCTGCACAACCTTCTTATCATAATGGCGGGCGACCCTTGCTTTATTCTCGCTCTATTTTCTCCAATGCATCCAGCTCGATTTTGTACTACATCTTCTAATTCATCCATCATCAATCCGTAGTACCGATCGGCCGAAAGCTTTTGTTGCAACTCAATCCTTCCGGAGCCGATAGCTGTCTCCCATGGCAGTACGGCTTCGTGCCCATATACCAGCTGATACGGCGCAACTTGCATAGCTCCATGCCGTGACATACGATAAGCCCACAAAGCGTCCATCAATTTCATGTGCCACTTACGAGGATACTCTTGTATTTTCCGCTTGATTAACTTGATCGACTCTTATTCGCCGCTTCAGCTTGTCCATTGGCTTGGGCATAATACGGCGATGAATTAATCAACTTAATTCCCATCTCATCAGCAAAAGATTGAAATTCGTCCGACGTGAATACTGATCCTTGATCTGTTGTGATTGTCTCTGGAATCCCAAACCTATAAATAATATGCTCTTTAACAAACGTTATCACGTCGGCCGTCGAAACTTTACGATAGGGCGCCGCTTCAACCCATTTTGTGAAGTAATCTGTAGCTACCAATATGTACCGATGCCCTTTGCTCGATGCTGGATTTATCCGGCCGATCATATCCATGGCCCAACCTCCGAACGGCCAAGGTTTGATTACCGGATTCATAGCCGATGCGGGCGCCTCTCGTATAGGCCCGAATTTCTGGCAGCCTTGGCAACTCTTGTAATATTTGAAACAATCGGCCAACATTGTCGGCCAGCAATAACCAGCTCGCCTTAGCAGCCACTTCATCTTATGGGCCGATTGATGCGTTCCGCAAATCCCATCATGTACTTCGCTCATTACCACTTTTGCCTCGGTGTCATCAATACACTTGAGAAGCACCCCATCAATTGTCTTGAAAAATAGTCGATCATCCAACGAACATACTTCAAAGCTTTATATCTTATCTTCTTATCTCGTAGGTTGGGATGGATTGCTCAAAAATTTTCGAATTTCCGTACGCCAATCGGCTTCTTCAATATCAGCTATCTCTAAGCTGTTTTCGGCGAGCCGATATCCGGATGCTAGCTGAGCCAAGTTATTTGCTTCAAAATTCTGCTCTCTTGGTATATGGCTGACTTTAACACACTTGAACCTTTTCATTAACTTCTGGCACTTTCTATGATATTGCAACAATATTTCATCTTTACACTCATACTCATCGGCCACCGACTCACAACCAACAAGGAATCTCCGAAAATTTCCACAAAATCAGCCCCGGCATCGATGAGTAATTCCAATCCTTTTAATATCGCCTCGTATTCGACTTGGTTGTTGGTGTACGCCTCCACCGTAATAGAGTATCCACGTATCGCCCCCGAGGCGACACAACAACCAAGCCGATTCCACTTCCTTCTTTGCAAATCGAACCATCAAAGAACACCGTCCATGGCACCGGTTCAACATATCCGGCCGAGTGTTCACCGTGTTGCACCACTAAATCAGCCAATACTTGTGCTTTCACCGCTTTGGCCGATTCATAGCCTAAATCAAACTCCGCAATTGCCAACATCCATTTGCCCAACCGGCCTTTGGGGACCGGAGCCGATAGCATATACTTTACGACATCGGCCCGGCAAACGACAAGTACATTCTTCGGCCAACAGTATAATGCCTTAATTTCGTGCATGAAAAATACAGACAGAGACATAACCTTTCCACTTCCGGATACCGTGTTTCTGCATCAATCAGTTTGCGGCTGAGATAAAATATGACCCGCTCTTTTCCCTCCTGCTCTTGAGTCAATGCCGAGCCGATGCACCTATCATCAGCCGATAAATATAACTTAAAGGGTGTGCCCGACTTTGGCGGAACCATCACCGGTGGGGACACCAAATATTTCTTGATATCTTCTAAAGCCTTTTGATGGATCGGCTCCCACCGAAACTCTTGACTGGCCTTGAGCTTCAATAATGGCGTAAACACATCAAGTCGGCCGTACAAGTTTGAGATAAATCGCCTAATAAAATTAATCTTGCCGATCGTGGACCGGAGCTTCGTCTTGTTCGTCGGCGGTTCCAACTTTCTCGATAGAATCAATACTCTTAGGGCCGACTTCAATTCCCTTTTCATGCACAATAAACCCCGGAAATTGTCCAACTCGAGACACCAAACGCACACTTGAGCGGGTTCATCTTCAATCCGTATTGTCTTGTCCTCTTCAACACTTCCCCGAGATCAGCCACATGACTTCCAACCGATCTTGATTTCACCATGACATCATCAATATAAATTTCCACCAATCGGCCGATCAAATCGTGATATATAAAATTCATGGCCCTCTCGATATGTAGCACCAGCATTTTTTAGTCCGAAGGTCATGACAACCCACTCATATAGTCCCAACGCTCCGGGCATCCGAATGCCGTTTTCGATATATCTTCCTCGGCCATAAAAATCTGATTATACCCAGCATTTCCATCCATAAAGCTCAAAATCTTGTTGCCGGCGGCTGCATCAACCAACAAATCGGCGTTTGGCATTGGATACTCATCTTTCGGAGTTGCCTTATTCAAATTCCTCGAAGTCAATGCAGACCCGCATCTTTCCATTTTTCTTCTCCACCGGCACAATACTAGAAACCCACTCCGCATATCGGCATGGCCTCGATGAAGCCGGCTTCATACAATCTGATAATCTCTTCTTTGACGGCTTCATAATACCTAGGGTCAATCTTCCGAGCCCCCCGCTTATATGGTCGATATCCGGGTTTAGTGGGCAACCGATGTTCAACAATCGATCGGCCGAGTCCAGGCATCTCGCTATAATCCCAAGCAAAACAATCCTTAAATTCTTCCAATAAGGCCACCAATTCATCTCTTACTTCTTTACACAATTTCTTGCTAATATATGTCGGCCGAGGCTTGTCTCCATCCCCTATATCCACTTCTTCTAATTCATCGGCCGACACAAAACCGTGGCCTAATTTCCCGTCTTCCGGTTCATCAATCGGCCGACTCACCATGTCTTCGGTGTGTATATCGATCGGCCGATTGTCCGTCAATTCTCCCGTGGGGCCCATCGAGCAGCCGGGGGTACCTGACCCCCGGTCACAATAACTCCATCATCTCGTGATGTTTATGGCCTCCGCATCCCAATACGTGCCCGATAAACAAGGCAAGCTCTCTAGACCAGCAAACTCGAAATCGGCGGTTGCAATGGTTACGTACTTATCGGCCCGCACGATTTCGACCTTGTTGCCGACCCATTGAATCAAACACCGGTGCATGGTTGAGGGGATGCAACAATTGGCATGAATCCAGTCTCTCCCTAACAAAGTTGTGTATGCACCTTTCCCGTCAATGATGAAAAAAGTGGTGGGTATGGTTTTGCTGCCCACGGTGATCTCCATTATTGCGGCCCCACGCACATCTTGGCTTCTCCCGCTGTAATCCTTGAGCGTCGGATTAGCCCTTATCATTTCTTCCGGCGTCTTCCCGAGCTTGCGGTATGTAGTAATCGGCATGACATTGACCGCCGCTCCTCCGTCGACCAACATTTTCCTCATCGGCGACCCATTGACATAGCCGCTAATGTATAATGCCTTGAGGTGCAAATGATCGTAGTTGACCGGCTTATCAAATACCGCTGATTCCGGCGTCCACGTAATCTCCGAAGTTTCCCCAACCGGTTCTTCTTCACCCGAATTTTCATCGGCCGATCCGACAATCCCGGGCATCGGTGACATCATATTCACCGCGGCTTCAGCCCGGACCACCCGAGACCGCACTTTCGGCCTCCATTGCTTCTTGGGCTTGGGCTCATCATCTTGGTCATCTCCGTAATGGCGTCCACCCTTGATTTCCCGACAACGCATTCTTTGAAGCCTCCTCTTTTGGGTTTTGCCGAGCAAACCACCGGGGCACCACCGACCTTCGTTCTCGGTTTGATCACCTCTCGAATCTTCATGGTATTGGTAATCGAACTCTTCTTCATCATTGATTGGCCCCAGCCGATCGTGAACAGAGGTTCTCTTTGGCACTACGTATCTTCGTTCATCATACCCGTGATCGTAGTCGATTGCTCTTCCGGGGGCCGATTGTCGAGATTCATAGTTGCGACCAATCGGCCGTCCCCGGTAATTTGACGACCCGACGTCACGATACTCTTCCCGGCCAGTGCACTCGGACAGTTCTCGATAGATGGAAGCTTCATGTTTCGGTCCCAGCAGCATCGAAAGAAAGGACAATCCCGAGTGTGGGTCAAAATCTTCTCGACGGATCACGCTTTGCTCGTATCGCCGACTTTGACCGATAGATTCCTGTTCATGTGCCACTTGATCTCTTTCTTCCCTCTCCCTCTTCCTCTCATATCGGCGTATGAAACCAGCTGATCCACCACCGATGGTATTGATGTACATCGTATTAGTAGGGAAAGGGTGCCCATCAACTTTCATCTTCTTCTTCACATCACCTGCTCGCAATATCCCACTCGTCAACCGCCTTCCGGATCTCATCTCTCATAGCATAACAATCAACAGTGTTATGATGTGAATTTCCATGCCATTTGCACCACTTAGCCATTTTCTTCAACTCCTCCGGCGTAGGAATCTTGTGATGAGGCGAAAGCTGAATTTTCTTTTCCCGCAGCAGCTGATCAAATATCTCGTCGGCCTTAGATAAATCAAAATCATATTTTCTCTCTTTAGGATTGACATGCGGAGAAAATATCGGCCGTTTGTTATTAGTCCACTCAACTGCATTAATTTCCTCTTCATCATCTTCACCGTCGAAATCAGCATAAGCTACCCGATATCGCCGATTCCTCGGTGAGCTGGAGATTCTCTTCCCGGCCAACCGCCCTTCGTGTCACTCGTGCCAGCCCATCAAACTCATGTGGGGTAAACTTTTCTTTGATGTTGGAGAATAACCCCGCATAAGCAATTTCGGCCAACTCGTTGCTCGTCAGGTTCAGGTTGTAGCATCGTCCCCTCGTAGTCCCGAACCTCTCGTATATAATCAGCTACCGATTCCCCAGTTTTCTGTTTTACTGCCATTAAATCGGACAAACTAAGCTCGGTGATGCCCGTAAAAAGTACGAGTGAAACCTTTTCTCCGGATCGGCCCAACTTTGAATAGAACCAGGCGACAGCGAAGCAAACCATGAAAAGGCCGATCCGGACAATGACAAGTGGGAATAACCTAACCCGCAAAGCCTCCCGAGTAGACGCCTCACCAAGCCGTGCGTCATATCGGCCGATGTGCTCCATAGTCGATGTATTATCTTGCCCGGAAAATTTGGAAAACTCAGGAATTTTATATTTATTGGGTAAAGCCACGGAATCCATCCAGTCAGGGTAAGGTCGCCGATATAATGCACTCTTCTCTTTAGGCTTCAAATCGAATTGATCTCTCATCATATCGGCGATTTTAGCCATGAGGCTATTCATATCATTGGGTCCAGCAGCTTGCTGATCCGGTCCCCGTCATATAAGCTGTATTGGGCTGTCCCCCGCTTGGGTGTATCAACCGACCGTTCCCGGAAATCCCAGTGCTAGTAGCCGGGAATAATGTCCGCGGAGCGATTCCATAATTCATGGCCGATTGGATCGGCCGTCCGATCATGAATCCCTGTCCCCCAGCGAGTTGGTCGTGGAATACCGGATATCGGCCGTACTATAGTAGGTGAGTTCTCAATTCCACTCGGGCCGATATTTGGTACGTAGAAGAAATTGGGTTGCTGTGCCATCCGTGGGACCGCTGCCACATTGGTTGCTGCCCCCAACTCGGAAGTCGGCTGTTGTACATCTTGTCCGTTGCCTTCTTCCGTTACCGACTTCTTGGGGCCACCGTCATCCTCTTTGCCTGGCTGGGTTGCACCGGTACTTGCATTTGCATTGTCCTTGCCAGGCCATAGGTGAGGTGGCATGCCGTACGGGGGCTGAAACCCTTCCCGCGGTATGGTACTCGGAGGCTAATTCCCCGATTCGACCGTACAGGAGTGCCGAAAGGCCGAGTGTATGCAGGTCCGGAATACCCTTCGATGAACAGCCTCGCCATCAATTGTGTCCTTGATCAAATTCCCGATGGTGTTGGTCAACACGCCCGATTGATTGATTAGGGCATGATGAACGGACGAGTTGACCATATCACCGAGTTGGTTGGCATCCGGCAGTCTCTCGGGCTTTGATTTGGTCTAGTTCTTCCGGATGCGTAATCCGAGGGAAGTCTCCTTTTGTGGCCACTCGCCACGTGTCACCGTCGGGGCTTGAAAGTACTTTTTCATTGCTTCGGCCAGGTATTCCCGGTACTGCAGCTTTTGTTCTGTTGTCATTTTTCCCCAGGCCGAAACCCCGTTATCATCGAAACTTCTCCATGCCCTTTGCCATCCGTCCCGAGAGGGACCGGAACGAAAATCGGCCGATTCTCGCATCGACCATTGGTGTTCCGTCCTCCCCGACCGCCTGCATGTACGACATCTTGATCTTGGTTGCTTTAGTCCCACTAGGCGTGCCAAAAAGTGTGTTGACGTCAAAAGTCGCCGACACACCGTCGTCCGGAGAGTCCACCGAAATTCCAGCCGACGCAGAATCCCGTGCTCCCAACGGACCGGCTCAACTCGCCGATATTCGTGTGCGCTGGTGCGTGCCGGATGGTTTTCCCGCAAACCAACAAAGACAATAAAAGAGTGTAAAATTCCAGGTCATCGGCCCGGATAGACCGATGTGCAGCCATGGCCGATCACGGCGTAAGATAGACAAAATCGGCCATGAACAGAGAACAGCACGGCCCATCCATTTATGTATTAAATGTTAGGCAAACGAATCGTGGTACAAACGATACGAAATCGGCCGATGCTATAACATGCGATCGGTGACTAGCAGCCGATTTCGTCGGTAAACGACCAAATCATTAAGACTTTGCAGGGATGTGTTATCGAGTACAATGTAAACAGAGCAATTATTAATAGGATGTAATTAGTTTGGTAGCAAGAGGATAGTTTAATCATCAATCGGATCCGTGAATCGGCCGATCGGGTATGCGGCCGATTCTGCCATTGATTATATCGATGAATTATTTAGATCTGTCCAAAGATATAATGATGATCAATAAGATCATACTTAGTAACTCGGGTTCAAAAGCAGCTTTAACAGGTTTAGCATTAATTAAACATAAAACAGCTTAATGAACGTGATAAGCAATCGGCTAAACACTCCGAAAGAACAAGTAAGACAAATACAACCACACAGATCCCAAATCGACCGGTCGCTCCAACAGGACAAGTCAACCGATGGCACGCGGCTGGACCAGGTCTAACGGCCGCGCACGCCCGGCCGATTCAGGACAAGCACAATCATAAACGTCTTAACTATGAAAGTAAGTCTACACCCTAGCCAATCGGCTGCATGCGCCTAGGACAAGTCAACTATCGCAAAGGCAAACACAGGACACGTCAACCGAATCCGCACGATCGAATCGGCCAAGATGTAGAAGAATTCTCATAGCGGCTATCGTGACTCGAACGACCAGATCCGAGCCAATCGGCGCCGTGAGCAAAGGCTGGAACGGGGAGGCAGGACAAGTCAAACTACCTCCACCACGAGCCCGGACCAGGTCAACTTGACTCATCCCGGCCGATACTCACTACGCCGATCGAAAACAGATCCGGTCGCCGGATAACTAGCAATTAAGCCATCTAATTACGAACAATGCGCCGAGAATTAGACAACATAATTACCTTGTCAAGCCAACGTGTCGTCGACCGGAGCCCCGAAGATCCCCGCGCGAAAACAGTAAAGACTTGACAGAAAATTAGGGTTTGGCGATGCGCCGAAAGTTGTATTGGATGTGAATCGAGTTTACATGTTACATCCGAGTATGTATTTATACTCGGTAAAAAGAATCCTATTCGGACCCTCCTCGAGCCGATTTCCTAACCGACTAGAATCCTTTTTCCAAAACTAACTATTATTTCTAATTTTACAACGTGGGCCAGGCCCATCAATGTTGTGCTCTTCTCGTTGGCGTCCGCGCACGATTCCCGGGAGAGACGCGCCTTTACTCGCCCAAGCGGCCGTCGGCCTTCTCGCCCACCGGCCCTTTTTGACCTATAGTCGCCGACAATGGGTCCCTTGGTCAAAAACCGGCGTCAACACACTTGAACCTTTTCATTAACTTCGGCACTTTCTATGATATTGCAACAATATTTCATCTTTACACTCATACTCATCGGCCAGCTGACTTACAACCAACAAGGAATCTCCGAAAATTTCCACAAAATCAGCCCCGGCATCGATGAGTAATTCCAATCCTTTTAATACTGCCTCGTATTCGACTTGGTTGTTGGTGTACGCCTCCACTGTCCTATAAAAGGAGGAGAGACTCCAGTGTAAAGACAGGAACATCCGAAAACACACACACACTAGCGGGACGTAGGGTATTACACACCCGGTGCGGCCCGAACCTGGATAACTCTCCGTGTTCTTACTCACTTGAATCATCTACGCTAACGCGCGAGCAAATTCGTTCTTCCCCGAACCTATCCCAAGGAAGCCTTGACAGGCCCCCATTTGGAGGTGTGCTCACACACCGACAAAATCTTTGTAGACCAATCCTTCTTCTAGATAATTGGTAATTACGCGCGTAGCAAAATAAACAAATAGTTTCTAAAGTATGATATAAAAGAAGTTTCGTTATTTTGGTTAATTCGGATTTGCAATATTAAAAACCTAAATAATTTCGGTTAACCTAATTACTCAATTTTAGTAACCGAAATATATTTCGGTTAACCGAATAAAGTAAAATATCGGTTATATCGGTTCGGTTTCGATTTCGGTGTTCGGGTTTCGTATTTTTTGCCCAGTCCTAATTGCAGTACAAAAGAGCAATATAGGGTCCATGTTGTTGAAGTTTTTGAGAACAAAGTCTTCATAGTCCAAAACCATGGAGGTGTATGATGTATGGTGTCTGTGGCCACGGTCGATGGCTACCCACATGCCTTGTTCACGGTTGGTTACCACAACGGCAATGACTTGCTCGCCACCGACTGGGACCTACATATTTAAACATTCTCGTTGGTGGACGAAACTCGCATGTAGATATGAATCACCGAGGTCCAACTTCTCTGAAGAGGAAATATTCACGTGTACGATTGCTACTATGTGTATGAGCCTAGAGTAAAATATATAACGGGTAAAACTAATTGAGTTTTAATAGAAAGGAAATCACTATGAGAAAATGGCAAAGCATGATTTTAGAGAATAATAAAATAAGGCGAAGTGCATTCACAGTTTCTGTTAACCGCTTAGTTAAGTTGAATGTACCAGTGGTCCATTTGGAGACTAGTTTCAAATCACTAGCTGAAAATTTTAATTATGGGAATATTTTTAAATTACTACCTGCAAAATTTGACTACTGTTCCCTGTTAGAAAAACACAAGTGTCACCCTCTGCAACCAATAGCTATGTGATAAAGAAATGTCCTTCGGGAAAAACATTAGTGAACTGAAGCTAGCGCGAACAATCATTATTAGAACATTAGCAAATACACGAGTAGCGAGGCAGTAAGACATGGGAGTTGTGCTGGCTGGCCAGGGCTCGATCTAGGGATGAAAATCGGGTCCCGGTGCAGGTGCAATTTTGTCTGACCCGTACTTGCCCTGTAAAATGATGGGACAGGTGCGTGTTTTCTTTCCCACCCACGGGTGACTTATCGGGTTCCAAATCTAGATACATATTAGACTATGGATATTATTTTTATCTAATTTCTTTGCTTGTTGAATTTTTCCTATATTAAATAAAGATAAATATTCTAGTTATATGTTAATTTCAGTGATAACTAGCCTACCCTTAACTTGTTTGGAATAAAATGCCATGTTGTATTATTGTTACTAATTTTAATTATAAATATATATTTATTGTTTTGTTAGCCATTTTAATATGTACACTAAAAACACATGGGGGACTCGTCATCCACCTGAAACACGGTGGATGAGGGTGTGGGTGTAGATTTTCACCAGTTACATTTCTCATGGAGGGTGGACTTTTGCTCCACCCGCCCTTCCCTATGCCAACGCACAGTGTAAAGACTCACACCATAAGTCATACAATCAGCTGGATCTGTGTGCACGACTGGGAGGGAAGTTTGGAGGTCTTCTCGATCTCATATCGCCGCACATCTAGTTATTTTATTACTAGGACATTATTTTAACAATGTTTAGAGGCACATGACCAAGAAACTATTAATATCAATTGAGACAATAGAATCTTAATCCTATTATAACTGCAAATATTTAATACACACACTTTTATTTGAATATCACCAAAGAACACGCACTTAGGCAACCCGGCCCTTTATATACAGAGAACCATAAGAACATTGTTACCTACACAAAACTAGCCTAATTTTACAGTGTTTTACAGTTAATCAAGCCTCACAGGCACACCAACCATGGCATCTCGATACATCTATAAGCTCCCTTGCTACATCCGTGATGATACCGCCCAATATGTTCTTCTCCAAATCCTTTATCACTTCATTTTTCTCTATTGGCAGGTTCCGTATGCGGTTCCAACCAAAGTCCCACACTGAGTTAGCATCTGGATGTGCGTTATCGATGTCGCTGTGAAGCACCATTTTTAAATTCTCAGCTGGGTTATTGGCGCTTTGTTGACGAGGTTTCATGTTTGGGATGTCCAACGACTGAATATCAGCATCCAATTCTCTGATAAGATCATCTAAACTTTGCAATCTTAGCATAGGAGGGCTAACATCTGCCATCGCTTCAGCTCGTTTACCTTTCCTTCTGATTACTTCCCGTCCTATGTCTGAAAGAACCCTGTTGCCTTTATCCAACCACTTCCCTGTGTTAACATGGACAACGCTGACAGGAACATGGATTCGGGCAATCGACTTTGCAGTTTCCAGTAAGTAGTGATCCTTCAACAACATTTCTTTGAGCAACAGTTGAGTCTCTGTGAATGAATCACATGACACAACATCAATCTTGTGGCTTTTCAAATTTGGCAGGTTATCAGACTTCAAGATATGATCGAAATCTGCAGTACAAGCATAAGGTCATGGCCTCGGCAACGAGTAAAATATAGTCTGGAAATCAAATTATTTCAATTTTTTGTGAGTGAGACTAGGGGTTCTATGAGCAGAGACTTAGTAAGGATCAGGACTATGCATACCATTTCGTAATGGATCATCTACAATTTTTGTTTGTTGCAGTTGTTGCTTCTCAGAAAATATTTCCACCGTCTGCGCAGCCTCCTGGCTATTTGATCAACGCTGCTGACCTGCATTTTGGACCGGTAAAATAATATTCACTCAACCGATGTAATATTTGTACAAGACTTCTGATGCAGAATGTTCTAGTTCGTTAAACTTACAGTTGTCTCAGCAGTTGAACTTGCACTGGTCTGTCCAACAGCAGTTGTTGGATCCTTGATTTCTTCATGTGATTGATCTGAGGAAACTCCATAAGTTGTGCTCATATCATTCATTTCTTCTGCGGATTGTCTGAACATAGCACCATCCCTGGACGTGTTGTATGATGGTCTGTGACCCGCAGTATCTTCCATTTTTGTGAGCTCTCCATTATTCAGTTGTATCGGTGTAGTATATTCAATCTTTTCTTTGGTATATGTTGTTTCTGATTTCAGTAACCTCCTGTGTCCTAGGATCTGATTTGCCGTTTCATTCTGCTTCTGACGATAATTCTGCATCCTTTTGTCCACGATCTGCTTATTTGTCTGTTTGCTTTCCGCTTGCCTTCCCAGTTGATATGTCTTTCCGTTCCTTACTTCAGGCTTGTTTTCAGCGGAGGAATGGTTTTCCTTGTTAAACTTTTCTCTCGTCCTCCTTGATTTCACCTCCCTGTCTATGCCCGGCTGGTTTATGCTTGTGGCGTGCACCTTTCCAAGTTTTATATCATTTCCTTGAGTGATACCCTTTTCTTCTGTGACCGGTTTGCTCTTCACATTTTTTGTAAACCTTTGAAGAAAGTTCATCTTTCTATCACTGCGGCATCCAACGCCAACTGTCTTTTGCAGCTTTTTTTCTTCAGTCAGCTTCATGCCCTGATGGACAATTTTCTCATCAACTGCTTCGATTACACTAACTCTTCTATCTGTGTTTTCCTGTTTGCTTAACATCTGTCTCATTGTTTGCCTTCTTTGCTTGTCACCTGTGAGCTCTGAAGATCTATTCGACAGTATATTTGCAAACCCAGATTCTTCAGACTTTGTCAAGCTAATGTTCCATTCTCTTGGCAGAAAGTTCTTAATTTGTCCTTTGGATGTCACTCGTTCTGAACCTACTATCCGTATGGGTAATGTACTGAAGGTCGCGTTTGTTGTGGCCGCCTTTCTTGGCACTGCATCAGGTCTTACAAACCTCTCTGTGGCCTTGCGCTCTGCGGCCGCCTTCGCTGATGGAAGATTCTCCAGCCCCATCAGCTTGGCTATAAGATTGGGCACCCTCACTTTTGAATCATCCCTTTCAGCACTAGTAACATTGCTCTTAGAACTGTTTGTGACAGTGGCAAGCTGCAAGGCTGATCTGTAGTTTACACTGGAACCCTGAGACTTTCTGATAGGAACAATCTGCATAGAAGCATCTGACCGGCTCTTTGCATCGCTGCCTAGCTCAGCATCTGAATCTTCATCAACGATCTCTACCAGCCTCGCGGAGCGCGGTGAGCTTCTCCGGCTCTCATTGCTCTCCAATAGTAGCACCTTGCCATTCCCCGAGGATCCCATGTAATCAGAGGCGTCTTGCAGCATCATAAGCATGTTCAAGGACTCCTCGAGGTCCATGGCACCTCTGAGAAGCTGCTTCCCTACCTCAACCGAGCCCCTCTTGTCGATGCCCCTCATGCCGCCGGCACCTGAAGTGTATGCCATGAGTAAGTCATTCAGCTTCTGAACTCCAATGGCCACCTTGCCGACGTGTGCACTGGGAGAAAGGAGGTAGTTCCCTCCATTGCTCTCCACGAGCTGGAGGTTCTGAAGCTTGCCGCTGTTGCTGAGCGCGAGGGCCAGCGCCATCTGCATGTCAACATTGGCCGCAGGCTTCGGCTTGCTGTCTCTTCCCTGGAAAGGCACGATGGCCTGAGAATGTGCAATGGGCGGCGAACCGTTGTTGCGCGGCTTTCTGGTGCCGACAGTGGAGTTGTTGCCTTGTCTGTACTGCCAGTGCAGAATAAACAGGTAACCACTAAAGATCTTGAAACGAAAAGTCAATTTGAGCATAGAAAAATGTACTAATCTGCAGTTTGGGATTTTCTGCTTACTGATCTGTTTGTTGTTGATTCTGCTCTTCCACCCCGAGGAGCTGTGCCTTGCTGTGGTTTGCGAATTTGAAGTGGCTTCTGAGAATTCGAATAGGCATCTACGAAATATGATGTAATTTACAAAAAGAAAAAAAGAAAAAAATTGTATTGTCATCTAAACTTACTGTTGTTTTCCAGACAAAATACAAATTTATAACTATATTTAGACCAGTTTACAGTACTACTACTGCATTCATCATATAAGCATAGAGATTTGTTACAGTGCTTGAGGGGAACCAAAGGTACCTTCCCTCGAGATTAATCTCAGCCATTGATATTAAGGAGATTAATTAATTGTAATTAAGGGTAATTTCGTAATTGCATGGATCTGTCCGCCCCCTCTGCCTCACGAACAATACACTCGGAATTGATCAGACGGTTGCAGGCTTGCAGCCCGGTCATGATCGCGGCGCTTGTGTCGCTCCGTTGTTCGTCGCCATTGTTGCCTTACGCTGCTCCCATTGTTCGCCGCAACTGCCACTAATCCTCTTCGCTCTCCTTGTTCGCCGTTATGTCCGCCTAGGACCTACCCCTAGATTGCCGCCGCCAAGGAGCAGCCGCCTCCTGTCCGGAAGGTCGAGGTAGCAGCAGCCGGAAAAGAATGACTACGACAAGCCTTCTACTATTTGCTTGTAGAAGGTTACGATTTCCAAAAAAAATAGTATAGCGTCAGGATAATTATCTGACAACTATCAATGAAGCTCAGTTCAATTTCATCTGTCAATTGGAGCTCCTAGAAACAACAACCGGAAGGCAAAAAATCACAAAATTTAAGCGATGTTCAAATCGATCTAGCACATGTCACTGTCGCCGATGAATACATGACTATGTCCGACTACCGAGGTACAAAGATGCAAGAATTGGACACAACTGTTCGGCAAGGCGAGGAGCATAGCGGCGACTATCAGGCGCGTCTAGCGACGGCACTCAAGCGGAAGGTGGCGAAAGCATCCTGGAGGCAACAATAGCGTTGGCGGCGGAGGGGCGAATCTGACGCCGTCTTCACGGGCTCTTGTAGTTGTTCGTGTTGTCGATGCTGCCCACTATGTACGCTTTGGTCGTCGGCGGCTCATCGTCGATCAGCGTCTAATACATCAACTGAAAGTACTAAACTACCCTTTACTAAATTAGAAATAAGAGAAAATATTAAGTACTTGGTCCACTAATCTTGGTACTGGTCCACACCTTTAAGTACTTTTTAGTAGGTACTTTTTATTTTTAACTGTTTGATCTAGACCAATGGATGGTTATTATTAACTCCAAGCACTATAACATCTCTCATAAGCATATACATGTTGTAGACCATTATTTTCAGTGGGAAAAGTTCATTAAAAGCAATATCTGAATGACAGCTTTGCTTCCACAAACTAAAGAACACATTGCAGGTGCGAAGCAAAGAGCCAAGGCCAAACGCCGGCGAGCAAGGAAACGTACCCCGAGGTGCAACGTTGGCCGTGCCGCGCTGCGCTGCAGCCGACTCGAATCCGAGCCGCTCCCTGCGCCGCCGGAGGTCCTTGAGCAGCTTCTGGGCGAAGTCGGAGCCAAGGTCAGGCACCTTGGCCATATTCTCTCACCGACGAGGAAGAGAGGTCCCTCCCTACTCTATCGGACCATGAGCATGAAGCTACCACAGCTGTTCGGTATGGTGCGAGGAAGAAATGAATCAAGTGGAGTGGGTGCGCGTGAGTGTTCAGGCTTTCGTTGTCGTCGACCTGTTTTGCCTTCTTCTTCTTCAATGAGTCCGGGAAGAGGGAGGGTAAGGTGTCTCGTCTGGGGAGCAGCCATGTCAACATGAGAGACGGATCTCTTGCACTGGTTGCTTTCGGGTGAGATGAGTGGGAAGATTGCCTTGGACGTCACACATCGGATCCGCGACAAGACCCGGCCGCAGTGTTGCATCCCCAGTTCACCCCTTCACAAGCAACGCAGAAACAGAGACGCAGCATTTGCATTTGGATTGTCTTTAGCTTTTGGTTAGGTGCCGATCTCTTTTTGACCATGATGGAGATTTGTGGAAAACGTAAAGGTCTTCGCTATGACGTAGTGGTAGCAAGTGCAAGTCACGAATTTTTTTCTTTTAATGAAAAACACTGGAAATTTGGATTAAAGATAGTTGTTAAATGAAGTGTCTGTAGTTAAACAGGCATTCGCGGTGCGGCAAAAGTTTGGCAAGATACTTTACATTTGTTTAGTACATTTCTTTTAATTGAGGTTTTGATGTTACTTATTACACCATGATCCAAACTCCAAAGCAGTTACACCACTTTAGTACCAAGAGACCTCAAAATTCATTTAAAAACAATTCTCCAAGTTACTTATGCAGTTATGCAAGCTTCTGAACAGCCCCTGGTATTAGTGAACAAAAAGGAACACCAGGTCTCTAAACAACTTGCATATTAAAGATATGATAAGAAGAAAATAACATTAGATCTATTCTGAGGACACCTAAAAGGTGATTACACTATATGCGCACAAAATCCAAAAGGCTCCAAAAAAAATAACATGACATAGATAGCTGGTTACCTAATCGAGTTCTGTGAACAAGATGGCACATGATTCTCAACAATGTTTAGGTGTAACATCACCCTCACACCACATAAAGGATTGTCGGTCACTTAACTTACTTCATTGACACATTAAATTTTAGAGCCTGAAATCCAGAGAACCATTTGGTGATGCTCACAGTAACAGCAAGTGACTCTACTATTATTCTGACTTACAGACTTGTATTTACATCTCAAGAGGCAAAAATGATTGGCATTGCAAACAAGAAAGCATCAGATACCCAGACGGCCACAGAAAGGAAAGAAAAGGGAAAAAAAAACGCACTCATCTAGTATGGACAGGTAAGGTGAACTTGACAGTTAGCTTCCTACAATAGCAAGGTAAATACACATCTACATTCACGAGACCATTGTCCATTAGGGCAGCCGCCGCCTAAAGTTTCTACTGGTGCTTTGGTATGTACGGACCAGCAGGCCAACACCCAAACCTATACCCACACAAACACCAAGGCCGATTCCAACACCAACACGGACACCAGCATTAAACCACGAAAGCTCACCATCCTCACCCTCTATAAACTCCTGCCTTGAGTACAAACTGTTATAGTCAACATCCACATCTGTCTCAGCTTTGGAATCCGGGAATTCTGATACCTGAATGAGTAACAGGAAAGGAAAGGGTGTTGTCATAAAATGAGAAAATGTACAAACTGAAGTCGAGATGCACACAGATGTATATGATCAATCAGATTAAAGGATCAGTTGATGGATTGCCAAACTATAAGCACAGGTGTAACATGCGATAGTACACCGTATCTTGTGGTACAATAAAATCAACTATCTAAGCTCCCAGTTCCAATCAGCATATATCTGTTAGCCCGATAGAGACATGTCTGCCTCCGAATGATAAACCGCTTCTATATCCTATCTCAACAGATGGGAATGGACACCAGCAATCCTGTCGGGCTAAGGACCTGTGCCACATGTGCACCTCAGAAGGTCCCATCAAGGAATATGAGGTACTTAGCTTATGCAATGGCTGTTATCAGGCTCATTGACATCTCCTAATCATTCTCATAAAAGTGCAACCATGCAGCAAGTCAGGAATAACACTCAGATTTCTTCTTTTGTTGAAGAAAATAGTACAGTCTAAAAGCAAATGCAACAATCAACCATGATACCAAAATATCAGTATGGTACAACATTATTTAAGCTTCTAAATGAGAGTAACACTAACAGTATCTGGCCATGAAGCAAATAATGTAGAAACAGGTCTGCTTGGGCATCGACATGTGAAATGGTACAATAAATACTGAATTGAAATAAAAACACATACATATCAAAAACAGGAATCTATGCTTTTTAAGTTGAAATTTAATTGTACACATTTGCAGGAATGGTTCTTTTGTGGTTCACTAAACCAACAGGCAATTAACAGCAATTGTTTTGTGGCTGTCAGGTGGAGAAGTACCTTAGAGGCAAAATATAGTTCAGCACCCCCCAATGAGTGTTAATCAAAGAGTTCCCCACAGTTAGGCTAAAGGTGTGCATGTGAGAAGTTGGGTACAAAAAGATGAGAGTGGGAAGTACCTTCAAAGACTCTTCATGTGACTCTTCTTTCTGTTCTTCAGTTGCTTCATTTTCAGGGATGGAATCAAGCTTTAGTTTCATTTCAGACTTCCTCCGTGATATAATCTGGATTGTCTTTGTTAATATAATAGGAGTGCCTGAGAAAGTGCCGGCAATATAAACCTCAATCACAGGATGTACAGATTCTGAGCCTGTGGACAACTTTCCCTTCAAAAAGCTATTGCCTGATGCTGCTGAATGACACTTCATATTCCATTTCTTGCAGGTGTTCTTTGACTCCCCAACTACTCCATTGGCATTGCATAACTCTAGGTCTCCTGTGAGCAAGAGATCACTCTTATCAAACACCTGAAACCTCACACTCCCTGTCATCCTTATATTATCTGTGCTCACGAATGTAGCTTCCTCAGTCCTTGTGTCAACTCTGTCCCTCCTTAGTGAGGACGAGATGAACTCAGTGTGCATGCTACTTCGCTGTCCATTCACCTCAATAACAGTATCCGGCGACAGAGGGATGTGGTTAAGCGTGAGATGTTCTGGTGCAGACTCATTAACCACACAATTGCTTATTCTAACATAGAACACCTTCAAGTCAAGCCAAGGTGAAGACCTTGGCGCATAAAGCGGGTGCATGATGATCTTCCTGGCAGCCTCGAAAGCCACCCCATCGGCCATCTTTCAGTACCAAATGAACACAAAACCTTATTGCATTGATAAGCACATCAATATGCAGATTACACCTCCAAAACTTTTACTGCAGCCACAAGAACAGTTGGAACTCCAACATCTGCAGAGGAATCAGACAAAACTTTTAATAAATATATATTCATCAGAATTTAAGAGAATTTTAGTTGGATTTAAGCGAGCCAATCTCAAAGCATGGGCTTTGGTCACAAATTTTGGCAAGGCAACACTGCTTCCGCGAACCCAAATTACACCAATGATTTCATACATATATCAGATCGGATTCTAGTTCGAATAACCGCGAGTAAGCAGAAGATAACAGCAATCAAATTGGAAAACAAAAAATATGAGAAGACCATCGCTATCGCGCCGAAATGACCATACAAATATCAGTTCTCCCAATTCCAACTCTAAAAGGGCGGACCCGACGTGCGAGCAGGGGGATTGAGTTGAACTCCCGATGGCTTCAGACAGCAATCCCCCACGAAACAAACGAATCCCAAATTGGCGTATCCAATCCAGAACGAGAAGGACGGTTTGGCCTTATCTCTTACATCAACCGAAAGAAATACCAGTGCAAAATTAACATCTAGAGCAATCCATCCTAGCAAGCCAGAGCTTCCTTACCTAATCAATCAACGTCCCGATGGATCGGCACATCCGGTGGCCGAAGCGGGGAGAGGAGGAGGCAAGGGCGAAGGCCAACGGCTGCCAGTGCTGCGGTTGGAGGATGCCTGGAGACGTCAGGCGGCGGCGCGGTGAGGAAGAAAGGACTCGGATCGTTGGACCGTGGCGGAAGAAGGGATGCGAAGGCAGGGAGCGCACGCGGATGAGAGGGAGGTCGTGTTCACAAAAGAAAAAGAAAAAACACCAGGTCGGGGGACGGCAATTGTTGATGTGGATAGATTTTGTAGAAATTATTTATCCTTTGCAGGAAAATGCGTTCATTTTTTCTTGGTTCATTTTATCACCCAAAATATTGTTCTACAACTACAAGGACGAACGGCAACAATAGCTGATCAGGGCATAGCATAGAACTCTGATTCATAACGGAACAATGCAAAGTAGCTTAACAGCTGCAGAAGATGTGCACAATAATCCAAGTCCAACGTACCAGGATGTGTTCGTTTCCAGGTCTAAAACTTTATAATTGTCACATCAAAAAATCTTAATATTTATAAGATCTTAAATAAAATTTAATTATAAAAAAAATTACAGACCTCTAGACTAATTTACGAGACGAATCTAATGAGGTTAATTAAGTCGTGATTAGAAGACGGTTCATTGTAACAACACTTTAGTAAAATATAGATTAATTAAGCTTCATTAGATTCATCTCGAAAATTAGCGATCAATCTCTAAAAAGGTTTTGACATTAAATTAATCAAAATATTTATAAATAATAAGATTCTCTTTGATGTGACGAGTCTTAAATTTTGAGAGATGGAAACGAACAGGGCCCAGATCTTTGGGAACAAGAACCGCGCACACGTGGACCGGTGCTGGGATGGGCGGTTGCCGGCCGGGGTGCTACGGTTCCGGCTCAATCCATCGTCTCCCTCCAAAATATCTCTCGCGGCGCGGCACATCAACGTCCCAGACTGTGACTGGTTGAGGCAAATGGATTGGTTTGAGCCAGGTCTTCAAGCTTGCGGCCACAAGCTTTGCTGGATTTATCCTGTCCACGGCTTCACGAGCAGTCCAAAAGTTATTGTGTATTTCCCTATTGGTACTTAAATTACTCCCTACGGATGGATAGAGGGAGTAACAAGTAAAATGAATACCTATTCATATTTTTTTTTAAAAAAAAACTCAGACCCAAAAAGAAGGCTAATTGTTTTCCTGGCAATATAATTTTCTGATTATTCCATGTTTGGAGTTCGGACCACTTTTACTGGTGATGTTTTACACCGCAGAAGGTAGCATCAATGCTATAAAACGCCTTTTTTCTTACATAATGGAGATGTATCAAAGGCTCAATGCGTTAACTGAGAAGTCACATTCTTTTCCGTTTTTCAGCACGAACGAGGCCACCAATGTCCAACATATAAAACAAATAAAGAATGGCACGAGTTGTTTCTTTTCGCACGCGTGAATGAAAAACGCTGATCAGTGATCGCCTCTCGTGTACGTGTTATGAGCCATGCTGATAAAGTGTTGTGACCATTTTTAGTCATTGTAAATTTTGACAGATGTTGGTTGTGCTTTGTCTCGTTTGCAATTCGTGCCTAATTTCGATCTGACTTCCAAGAGGAAAAGGTATCAGATGCTGGTTGTGCTTTGTCTCTTTTGCAACTCGTGCCTAATTTCGATCTGATTTCCAAGAGGAAAAAGTATCATTACGCACATGTTAGAAAAAGTACAATCTGATGGCAACTCAAACCTAATTATTCCTGCTACTTAACAATAGTAGTTGCCTACTTAACAAGAGGCTTCTTCCCTTTCGACCGGGGCAATAGCTAACATGAGTACTTTGATGGAAATTTTGTCGGATAAAGAAATAGACAATCAGCATTCAGCAAGGCACCACACAATTTTCAGATATGGTCATGTTCCAGTAATACTTTTGACTCAGGGACAGGCAACAAAGGTCAGAGGCGTATTTGGACATAGCAAACATCAAACCACAGTTTTCTTCTCTTGACACTGTTAAGAGGCTGCAGAGAGTACCAAGCTGAGAAGACCACCGAGGATCACCATGGGATGAGAATGATCTTCGCATGGCCAAAGCTGATGTTACACTGATGTAATAGGATAGTTGGAGTTTGAGAGTTCTGGGGAGATGCTGGAACTTGTTTGATTTGGAACCTGCGCACTGTAATTGGCCTTTTGCAATGCAAGTGGGGCCGGGGTTTCGGCCCTTGAATTCTAAAAAGAGGCTGCAGAGAGTACCATACGGTTCCACCGCTGAGTTACTCAGAGGATATCAAACAATGGAGAAGCACATTAAAAGACATGACACAAACAAAACAACTACACTACGTGATCAACAAAAAAGCAGAGTTCCGGTACACCATTACTAAATGTCGATTACATAATTGGCTTCACCACAAATGAACAAAAATCCAGTAGATTAGAATTTTACAACATTTTTAAATGCTACTGTCCCTTGTTTTCGATAGTAATATTACACAAGCAGGCTTTCTGGGTAGCGCACATCTTATAAGGCAAAAACAATGGCTCCCGGCAGTCGAATACATGACCAGGTACTACATATTGTCAGCGTACAGGGGCAAAAACAACATGCATGATTATTACTGTACAGTAGGCAGATTGTGATGCCACATAGATTAATTGATCTGAGTACGGATCAATGATCATTGGAGTATAGACATTCATCGACCAACTGGCGCAAGTTGGGGTTTTCCAAGGCTGCAGCAACTCTCTCCTTGTCATTCAGCTGCTTGTTTACTATCATTTAAAACCCATGACATGTTAATATAACAGATACTAAAGTAAGACAGTGCCATTTTGTTCTACCCTCCTAGTGTTCGGCTAAGGCTAGCCTACTATGGCAGAATGTAATATTCTTTTGCAATTACTCAGCAGTATATGCAACAACCAAAAGTACAAAAAACATGGTTTTGTGGTGTCCTGTAGCAACTAGCAACCCACCCCCTCATAGCAACCATGGCAACCCACCACCCTAACAACGCATAGGCAGTGCCACAAAAACATGGACGAAACAAATGTCATAGTTTCACACAGATCAGTGTTATACTTTGATAAGATGGTATAAGAAAAGTATGGGACAATTGATAGTAACACAAGAGAATGAAAGAAGAAACCTAACTAAAGAAACTATTTGTCACAGTTTACATGATAGTATGGAGGTGAAATTTATGTTGATAGACTGGCTGGAATATGGCACACATCGTCAATCTTTAGATATTTCATGATCATTATTTCAAATATTTTTTTTTACTTCTACCGAATATGCTCTAATTGATATTGAATAAAAGTAACAATGAGTACCTATTACATTTTGACGACGCATGAAATGGATATTTGGACAAAGCATATTTTACACTAATAATAATGCAATTATGCCGGCCAGTAAAGAGAGACAGAACTGCATACTACTCTGTTTTTGAAATGATGTCGTTCGGACATTATCCAAAAGTTCTTTTCTAGTTCAATTGAGTTGTCTGAACGACATGAATAAAAGAACGGAGGGAGTAATATTTTAGTTCTAGATAATATCTGATACATCAGTTAAGACTTTGCATTGTACACACCTGATTCTTCATTAGCAAGAGATCCTGGAGCAACTTTGATGTCAACCTACAAATTAGTATAACAGTAAAGGATTAAACCAATGCTTGATAGCTGAATTCAATACAAATTTGGAATAACTAAGTGCAAGCGGTGCTATTATGAAATAGCTGTGACAGACACATTCCAAATAGCCATAAGGCTAGTCTGTGTTAGTATTATATCTGTCATACAAGGTTGCAACATAGCTATCATCGCATACTGACAATGGTAATCACGAAATGACTTGTTAAATATCTATGAACTATTTTTTTTTAATTCAAATATCTATGAACTATAGGAGCATGGAAACCATGCAATTGCAGTCAATAGAGTTCCATGGAACAGCCAAACACATGTAAGGAGGACAGTACGGTGCAGTTTTTATATTACACAAATTTTGCCGATCACCGGTCTATACCATGCCAAATTAAATTGTCTTCATCCTTTAACAATATAAAATAATTTAGACTCAAAAGTACAGATTTATCATGTCCTGATAGTAGCATCAAAATATTACTAAACGAACTAGAATATGTGCTTTTAAGATCATGAATGTTATATTGTAGCCTTGCAGAGTTTAGTTTGTTTGGTACTACAGGTCGACACCATGTTCATGGAATTTCAAATATGCACAAGTTGTGGCTTCTTAATAAATGAAACTAACATTATCAAATCCAATAACTCCATATATCTCATACTATGACATGCATGCTGCATAACATGATGTAAGCATCCCAACTGGTGATGATCATAGCAAGTGTTCTTGAAGTTTACATATGAGGCACCTTGAAATGAGGAGGGAAGTTCTGCATCAACTTAAGTCGAAGGCACAAACCAATGACTGTAGCCATGCTACAGTGTTGCACAGTTGGAGTGAAGGTTATCCTGCAGAGAATTGTAGGAATTAAGTAACTGTCAAAAAGCGACAGCTAGATTTAATCCTCATTTGTACATCAAGTGCCCCTTTCGTTTTTTCAGGTCAGGCTGACGGTAACAGAGGATGCGCCTAAATAAGCAAATGCATCCTCACATCCATGTATTATTAGTCCATTAATAGATAACTCCAGACAAACTGGCTAAAGCATCTTCACACTTAAGGGGCTATATCTTTTTAAAGACCCACTAGCAAGTACTCCAATCTCAAACAAGGACAAAGAAGAGAACGCAATTCCAGTCCAGATCCAGCTAGCCAGATCGTGAACATGTTACATAGTCCAACCACGAAGAAGGTAGTACAAGGATTCTGAGAATTTAAAGAAATCTCAGAGGCAGAACAACATGGAACGGAACCAAGATGTAGTAGTCACAACATACAACAGAAGATATTAAGCATGACCTCCCAGTCCCTGACCACTATTGTCAGTTGTCACACTACCCTACTCAGTCACAAGATTTCATCAGCTCATTCCACAGCGACAATATTTTCTAGGACAGCGTAAGGGCGAAATGGAGCGCGAGGAGATGCGCACAGTATACGTACTGGATTCGTCCGAGCTTCTCGTCGACCGACACGGACTCCTCCGAGAGCACGCTGAGCTGCTCCAGCGAGTAGGGGTGCTCAGGGTCCTTGATGTCCCGCACCGTATCTGGAATACGTGATAGCGGTGCACAGGTCAGCATCAGCCGGCGAAGCTGAATACCGAGCGAGGTGGGGAGTGAAGGAAACAAGCAAGGGATCCCGGAGCTCCGTACCGAAGACGTCGAGCGCGTCCAGAGCATCGGCAGCGTGGGGGTGCGCGGGCCGCTCCGGCCGCTCGTGCACCACCGGGTTCGCGTTGATCATGCCCACCGTCATCTTCCTCTCTGCGAATTGATTTGGGCGAGCAAAATGGAAGAGAAGAGAAGACGCCGAAGACGAAGGGGAGAAAAATATTTGTATGGGGCAATTGCATCAGAGGACCTCTTTTTGTGTCCAATGTCAAAAATGGACCTCTTTTCTCACGTTTGCAAGATTGGACCTCTTTTTTCAAACTGAACCAACCATCAGCCCTCATTCCGTTTGGAGGCTTTAACGGTGTTAAATCCAACGTAAAAAGACGATTATGCCCTTACAATAATAGACCTAATTTGTAAATGGCTTTGCAAATTTACCCCAGCTTTTTGGACAACATTGAATTCTCTGTTTTTTGAAAATGTTCTTCTCTCATTTCAAATAAATTATCTTACAATTTGAAAAAATTCGAATATGCACGATTTAAAAATTGAAAATAATTTTTCTTCACTTTTGATAGCATGCCAACAACACTCCATATTTATGTTGACAACATTTCATCTCTATTTTGACCAAAATTGAGCAATAAGCAACAATGAACAAATTATATAGGTAGCATACAAGCTAAAGGCTCACACATAACCCCATAGATTTACTGTAAGTCTCAAGCATAGATGTCATAACCATGTCATCACATTACAAGTCTTCCAAAAGCACAAAATAATAGGTCGCCATTACATATTGAACTGAATACTAAAACAACACATTCAAACACCAAACCATTCAAGCAAGTCTTCCTCCAGTAGCTCCACTTCTTCCCCTCCCTCTTGTCATTCCTCTCCCCCTTCCTCTTGTCATTCCTCTCCCCCTTCCCCTTGTTGTATGTTGGCTTCCACCACCCATAGAACTTGCAGGTTCAGTTTCATTTGCAACCTCATTTGCACTAGGAAAGTAGAATTGAAATAGGTTAGAAAAAATAAATTTCAGCAAGGAAAATTTGTAGCTAAATCAGAATTCAATTGATCTATATGACACTTACTTGGTTGCACTAGTTCCCTCTCCGGATGCATTTTCGGAGACCCTTCTCCTTTGACTAGCTGTAGGTCCCCCCGGCAATATTTGGTCGTATGACCTAGCTCATTGCACTCGGTGCACCTTCTCTTCTTCTTGTTTACAAGTTCATCGGATGCTTTGATTCTAGACACTCTCGGTCTCCCAGGTTTTCTCCTCAATTTAGGCTTCATTAACTTGTAACCAAGATCAACCCGTGGCCATTGTTCTTGTGATGTCATTGGTTTGAAAGTACCTTCATACGCCTTTTTGAATCTTTCAACAGAGAAGTAGTCATGCACAAAATCTTCCATATTAACCTCGGAGCTAATCTTCGCAATGGCAGCTAAACCATGGTTGCAAGGCTTTCCACATATTTGCCAAGCTCTACAACTACATGTTTTTTCTCTCAAGTTGACAAGCATGCCTAACGAAGCACCCACACTTACTTCAGTTGTACTATTTCCACACATTAGAACTTCGTGGCCCTTCTTATTCTTGCTTTGTGCATTGAGAGTTCTTGTAATGTGTGGAATGATTCTTCCCACCATTTTCCTACCAATCTTCCGCCTAATTGCAAACTTTTTTATGATCATTTGTCGAATCTGGTCCAACATTTGCACAATATGCATGTCTTTGGTTTTTGACACCCAACTATTAAAGCTCTCGAGAGAGGTTGTTGTTGATGTAATCTACCTTGCACTCCTCTCGAAAATTTGCTTCTACTCCATATGTGTGGATGGTTCTCATCCAACCAGTCCAATGCGTCCGAACTCTTCTCTTCTATCTTCCCCATATGGTAGTTGTACTTGTCAATTGTGAAGCTCTTCGCTGCTGCCCACATGTGTTGAGAAAATAAGGACCCCTGGTAGTGTTTCTTCATATTCTTCCACAAGTGTCTCATGCATTCTCTATGTTCCACTCCCGGAAAGACAACATGTACAGCAGTTTCTAGCCCTTTTCCTGCATCAACAAAGTACCATTATGAGTATGAGTACATAATATTTTGATACACAACCAAGTCAAATTCAGATTAAACCGACATGTACTTATACCTGCATCCGTGCTTATGACCAATCCTGTAGGATGACCAATGGCTTGCTTCAATTTTTGAATGAACCATATCCAACTATCCTTGGACTCGGCTTCAATCACTCCATATGCAACCGGATATAGCCAATTATGGCCATCAACGGCAACAATGCAGCGGCTAACCGACCTCTTGACCTTCCCGTCAAGTGTGTGGCATCCATAGCTATGTAAGGTCTACAACCTTGCAAGAAACCATCGATGCATGGTTTAAGAGCAACAAAGAATCTCCTGAAGCATACAGCCCCTCTATGTTCTTCTCGTGTCATACTCAACAACACTCCCAGTGCATTGATTTGAGAAGTTCAGCTTGATATGTTGGCACAATGTCATAACTATCATCCCACTTTCCATATATGATGTCAAGAGCCTTCTCTTTGCCTCTGAAAACCCGTCCATATGGAACCTCAAAATGGTACTTCTTTTTCAGCTCTTGTTGTAGCTCTTTTGGTCCCATATAAGGTTTTTCCTTTAAAAACTCCACAGCCCTAGCAAGCAACCCATGCACTTGTGGCCATGGTGTCACCACAATTGTTGACTGAACCACAAGAATGCATTGGTCCATTCATCTTCACCTGCAACAATTACACAATCACAGTTAAAAATACATGGCAGCAATAAAATTACACAATCACAACTCAAATGCACTATACCTTGCACCCGAATATTTTTTTTACTTGTAGAAGCAAAAAACTGCCACCGACAACCCTGATCTGCTCTCAAACACACTTGCTCTAAACCTGTCTTTATCAGTTTTATGGATCTAATGGCATGATCATTGAGTATAGCATGTTGTATCACTGCCTCCTTGCATTGCTTCACATCTGAAAACACTCTACCAACATTAATGCATGGATCATCAACATCATATGAGAATGGAGGGATTTCCTCATCATCATCGACCAATATTTCATCATCGGGATCATATTCAGAATCGTAGTCGGAAGAAGCTGCCAAGTCGAGTATCATAGCTACCGTCACTCAATGCAACAAGAGAATCGGGGTCGAGTACATGCCCTCCTCATCAACCCCAACCGCCTCCTCATCACATGTTTTACGTTTAGTTTTTTTGCTTTTTTTGGTGGGTGTAGCACTCTCATTTATGGTGGGTGTAGCACTCTCATTTACGGTGGGTGTAGCACTCTCATCTCCCTCTTTTGTGGGTGTAGCACTCTCTATTACTTTTTTCTCACCTTCTCTCTAACAGTAGGATGCAATCTGCGTTTGGTGGGTGAAAATTGAAGTGGACCCTCAAAGTTATTGATTTGAGCATCAATATTTGCAACTCCACTCTCTACATTCGGATGAAACCATTCAAGCAATTGTTCATCACTTTTAATTGGAACACAAGTATCATCACTATCATCGGATGCGGATGCACGAAACAGAGAGATATATTGTTTAGAACCCCACATAAAGTGCTCTCCTATATAGTTGATTAATTGCATCAACCCATAATTAGCTGCATCAACAACAATAGGTGATAGTGTTTTTCTTCTTGAGTATGCCTTAGGCCCTCCATCCGGAAGGCTAAAAAGGAACCCATTTTAACAACAACACTCGGTTCTCGCACATTGACATACAAACAAATCATGAACAAATTCTATGGCATTGTTGTTAAAAACTCTAAATCAACTAGATTTCAAAACTATAATCATATCCAACTCAACGAGCGATGAAGAAGAAAGGATTCGGATCGATTTATACCGAACAATTGAATCGTCTTGATCCATTGTGTGGCTCGCCTCACGCCGTCCTCGCTCCGGCCCGGCTCGTCGGAGCACGTAAGCCGCGACGCCCGCTCGCTCGCGCAAGAAGCCGCCCGCTCGAGCCCGGTCACCCACGCGTCGCTCGGCCCCGCGCGCACATGTGGCCGCGGACCCGCGCCCGCGCGCGTCGTGCCCGCGCGCCGCGCGAGGCCGCGCCGCCTCGCTCGCGTGCGCCGCGGCCGCGCCCGCCCGCGCGCGCTCGTGCTCGCGCGCCGCGCGAGGCCGCACCGCCCGCTCGCGTGCGCTGCGGCCGCGCCCGCTCGCGCGCGCTCGTGGCCGCGCCCCGCCCGCTCGGTGGCCGCGCCCGCTCGCTCCAGTGGCCGCGCGCCGCCGCCGCCATCGCCCTCGCTCTCGCCCGCGCTAGGGTTAGGGTATGCTATCCGGCTTCGAGTGACTCAAGGATATTTCCTGGCATGAGTTCATTTGGGAAGGTGAGGGTACTTTGGTCCCTCTCTATTTCTTTTCTATTATTTTTATTCCAATAAACAACCCATGCAAACGGAAGTGGAAAAGAGGGGCTAACGGTTGGTTCAGTTTAAAAAAAGTGGTCCAATCTTGCAAAGATGAGAAAAGAGGTCCGTTTTTTACATTAGACTCAAAAAGAGGTCCTCCGATGCAATTGCCCCTATTTGTATTGGTGGATCCTAATCATTGGTTCCTTTCCCTGAGTTGCGGTTGCGACCTTGCGGGGAAGCGTTACATGGATCAATGGGCCCAAGATTCTCTAATCTAGAAAATAATCATGCGGCCCATGGGCTTTATCCCTGAAAGGCTGAGACTGAGAACCGTAAGGATTGTCCTCGACCCATTTACGAAGTAGCTGTTGGCTCCTCTTCCACGACATGCAAAATGCTGCCTTAGAGGCCGGGGCCTCGGCGGCGGCGCGGCCGGCCGTGGCCGCAGCCGTCGACCACTACGCGCGGCTCCTGCAGCTCTGCCAGAATGCAGCGAACCCTTCTTGTGGCCGCGCAATACACGCGCATGCCGTCAAGGCCGGCCTCCTACTCAGCACTTACCTCTGCAACAACCTCCTCTCCTACTACGCCGGCGCCGGCACGGGCACCGGCACCAAGGGTGCACCCTTCCAGGAAGCGCACCGCCTTTTCAACGAGATACCGGCGGCGCGGCGGAACGCGTTCACCTGGAACACGTTGCTGTCAATGTATGCCAAATCCGGCCGCCTCGGTGACGCCCGTGCTGTGTTCGCCGAAATGCCCGACCGGGACGCCGTCGCCTGGACCGTCATGGTCGTCGGGCTCAACCGCGCTGGACACTTCAGGGAGGCCATCAGGACGTTCTTGGACATGATCGGTGAGGGGCTGGCGCCGACACAGTACACACTCACAAACATGCTCTCATTGTGCGCAACAGCGGAGGCTGGCAGGATCGGGAGGAAGGTTCACTCCTTCGTCATCAAGCTCGGACTTGGTGGTTTTGTGTCCGTTGCAAACTCGGTGCTCAATATGTATGGTAAGTGTGGAGATGCTGAGACGGCAAGGGCTGTATTTGAAAGGATGCCAATGCGCAGCGTGTCAAGCTGGAATGCCATGGTATCGGTGTACGTACGCCAAGGGAGGATGGACCTTGCTGTGTCCATGTTTGAAAACATGCCAGAACGTAGCATCGTGTCATGGAATTCCATCATTTCAGGATACAACCAGAATGGGTTTGATGGCATGGCATTGAAGTTCTTCTCACAAATGATGAGTGGTTCTTCAATGGTGCCCGATAATTTCACAGTCACCAGTGTCCTATCAGCTTGCTCTAATCTCGTCATGCTGAAGATGGGGAAACAGGTGCACTCTTATATCTTGAGGACTGGAATGCCATACAATGGTCAAGTCATAAATGCTCTCATCTCAATGTATGCAAAGTGCGGTAGTGTTCAGCATGCAAGGACAGTCATGGACCAGGCAGCAGTGACCGATCTCGATGTGATCTCCTTCACTGCTCTTCTGGAAGGCTATGTCAAGATCGGGAACATGAAGCAGGCAAGAGAAATCTTTGATGTTATGAATAACCGAGATGTTGTTGCCTGGACTGCAACAATTGTTGGCTATGAGCAGAATGGTCTGAATGACGAAGCCATGGATCTCTTCAGGTCCATGATAAAAGATGGTCCAGAGCCAAACAGCTATACACTTGCTGCGGTCCTTAGTGTTTGTGCAAGCCTGGCATGTCTTGATTATGGCAAACAGATCCACTGCAAGGCTATCAGATCTTTGCAAGAGCAATCTGTCTCCGTCAGCAACGCCATCATCTCAATGTACGCAAGGTCAGGCAGCTTACCATGGGCGAGGAGGGTGTTTGATCGGATTTCCTGGCGCAAGGAGACTGTCACATGGACATCGATGATCATGGCCCTGGCACAGCATGGCTTGGGAGAAGAAGCTGTTGGCCTCTTTGAAGAAATGCTTCATATTGGTGTGAAACCGGATCACATCACCTATGTTGGTGTCTTTTCAGCATGCACACATGCTGGTTTTGTCGAGGAAGGAAAGAGGTACTACGAGCAGATGCAGAAGAAGCACGGTGTTATACCGGGGATGAGCCATTATGCATGCATGGTCGACCTCCTAGGCCGCGCCGGCCTGCTCACGGAAGCTCAAGAATTCATCCAACGGATGTCTGCTGAACCAGATGCAATAGTTTGGGGTTCTCTTCTTTCAGCTTGCAGGCTGCACAAAAACGCAGACCTGGCAGAACTAGCAGCAGAGAAGCTATTGTCAATTGATCCTGACAACAGTGGCGCCTATTCAGCTCTTGCCAACGTCTATTCTGCCTGCGGGAGGTGGAATGACGCGGCAAGGATCTGGAAGCTGAGGAAGGACAAAGCAGTGAAGAAGGAAACAGGTTTCAGTTGGACTCATATACACAATAAAGTACACGTTTTTGGAGCAGACGATGTACTCCATCCACAGCGGGATGCAATCTACAAGAAGGCTGCAGAAATGTGGGAGGAGATTAAGAAGGCCGGCTTCGTCCCCGACCTCAACTCTGTTTTGCATGACGTGGATGACGAGCTGAAGCAGGAGATACTGAGCCGCCACAGCGAAAAGCTCACCATCGCATTTGGTCTCATCAGCACGCCGGACAAGACAACGCTGCGAATCATAAAGAACTTGCGTGTGTGCAATGACTGTCACACCGCAATCAAGTTCATCTCCAAGGTCGTGGACAGGGAGATCATAGTGCGAGATGCGACGAGATTTCATCATTTTAGAGATGGCCTCTGCTCGTGCAAAGATTATTGGTAAAAACCTTTGTCATAAGTTGAATGGAACAGATCAAGGTTTTCATCAGATTAAATCTTTAATTTTGCCCTGTTCTACTGTTTTGTACCGCGCGCACGTTTCACTCCCAGTGATCTGTGATTTCTCGAGTTAATCAACATACCCGGATAATCAGGAAGTGTGATTGGGGCGGAAATGGTAGAGAGTGGAATGGTCCCCTTGCAGCAACCAGCAAGTGTAGATTGGCAACCAATTGGCCTTTGGACCGGATGCTAACTATGATGGGCCGCCAATGACCGTGTGAGGCCTGTCTAAGCCTCTAGGTAGATTGGCCGCCAGTTGGCCTTTGGACCGGATACTAGCTATGATGGGCCGCCAATGACCGTGTGAGGCCTGTCTAAGCCTCTACGAAGCCGTCAGGCATCGCGCAAGCACCACAAGTCACGCACCGGCGATTGGCGAAGAAAGCGAACCCATCTCGGCCGCCGGCGACGCTGACCGGGGAGAGAGCCTAAACCCTAGTGCCTAGGGAGGTGCGAGTCGGCGGCCTCGGCGATGGAGGTGGTGGCTCTTGTGAGCGGCGGCAAGGACAGCTGCTTTGCCATGATGCGATGCCTCGACTACGGCCACAAGGCAAGGCAACGAACACCAGTTCCATTCGTCTCCCCGGAAATCATCCTCACCTTCTCAACGAGACCAATAGTATTTAACTCTGTCCTCCTTTGCAGATTGTTGCTTTGGCTAATCTCATACCGCTCGACGATGACGTCGACGAGCTTGATAGCTACATGTACCAAACTGTATGCTCCATTTTCTTTTCCGTTCCCCTGATTGGCAACTGCTGATTCTGGTGCTATTTAATTCGGCCTTATGTAGCTGCTCTTTCGATATCTGCTAATTGCTGTTTATTCTGCTGTGACCGGGGAGGCTTTAGGTTGGCCACCAGATTGTGGTGAGTTACGCGAAATGTATGGGCTTGCCACTCTTCCGGAGGCGCATTCGTGGATCCACTAGGTCGGACATCTCTACATGGACTCTTCCCTGCGATTGATAAGCTATACATATGAGATTTATGTGGTTTCCAACTGACCATTATTTGTAGGGATCAAGGACTTAAGTATAATGTTACTGCAGGAGACGAAGTAGAAGACATGTTTGCTCTGTTGAGCGAGGTTAAACGAAAAATTCCATCCATCAATGCGGTGTCCTCGGGTGCCATCGCATCTGATTACCAGAGGCTTCGGGTTGAGAGTGTTTGCTCCAGGTTGGGCCTGGTCTCACTGGCATATTTGTGGAAGCAGGATCAGACTCTGCTCCTAGAGGAAATGGTACCTTTGAAGCCCTTTATTTTTTCCTTTTCTATTAGTTGTCTGCACTAACATGAAAAGGAGAACAAGAAATGTTCACACACATTTTAACTATTCTGGTTTTTAATGCTCACAGATAAGAAGGGGCATCGTGGCAATAACTGTTAAGGTACACAACATACTCATGTATTATGAACTTCTCACACTCAAAGTTCTTTCCCTTTGGAACAAGACAACAGCCATGAGTCATTGATTTCTTGAGCTCCTTTGTAGGTTGCTGCTTTGGGGTTGAAACCGTCTTCTCACTTAGGTAAAGAACTGGCTGAACTTAAGTGTCATCTGCTCCGAATGAATGAGTATGTCTCTCACCATCCTATTTGTGTTTTACTCTTTTCCTGAACATAGATGTTGTCATGTCTGAAATAGTTGTTTTCTTTTCCCAATATTCCAGTAATAGTGTTTTTTTTCCATTGTCAGAATTTATGCTTGGCTGAGCATGGTTACTAACTTCCCCTCTCTGTGTTCTTATTCAAATGCCATTTAGATTTAAATTTGATTCCACGTTTTTATAAGTAAATAATGGCTCTTGATTGTACTGTCATGCAGATTTAATTTCTGTTTTTTTCCTCCTATTAGGAATTATGGAATCAATGTCTGTGGTGAAGGTGGAGAATACGAAACACTGACTCTTGACTGCCCTCTTTTTCGTGTAAGTTTGAGTAGCTGACTTAAAACCCGTTTTTTTTTCAGAGTGCTAGGTAGATTCTGCCCACTGAGTCATGTTCCATGATATGCTATTACTGGCTATGTAAACATATTCATCAAAGTTTGGCGGCATCAATTCATCAAGTATTACCAACCTTTGACTCTCAATTTTCTTGTACCATAACATGTATGTATTTGCAGAATGCAAGAATTATACTTGACGACTCGAAAGTGATACTCCATTCTGCTGACTCCATCGCTTCTGTTGGAATTCTTCATCCAGTAGCATTTCATCTTGAATGCAAGGCAGATTCATCTGAAAGAATTGGGAATAATGCAATTGCTGAAGAGAATTCTAGTTGTTTATATGAAGTAGATGAAAGTTTTGTGCACACAGATGTGGAAGTAAAGCAAACCTTCAGTCCAGTACTAGCTGTTGATGCTTACACAAATATAGATATATGCATCTCAAAGACAGGAAAAAACTTGCGTACCATTGGCTGTTGGATCCAGGATCCCACCAGTTCTTCACAAGGTTCATAATCTCATCTTGCATTACTAAATGTGACATTGATGTATTATTTATTCTCACTGATGGGAATACCTCTTCATTTTGTTCCTTGCATTGTGAATCATGCACCTAATATTCTATTGCATCATTAGGCCTGAAGGAAAATCTCGTGGCAGTTTTGAGCAGAATTGATAATCAGCTGAATGAAGATGGGTTAGGTTGGGTTAACGTTTTATATGTTCACCTCTATATTTCAAGCATGAAGGAATTTGGAACAGCAAATGAAGTGTATGTCAGCTTCATTACAGAGAAGAAATGCCACCTGGGTGTTCCTTCACGCAGTACAATTGAATTGCCACTAGTTCAGGTTGGCTTGGGCAAAGCATATGTGGAAGTTCTAGCTTCAGATACGCTGCTCAAGAGAGTTCTACATGTGCAAAGCATCTCTTGCTGGGCTCCTAGTTGCATCGGTCCTTATAGCCAGGTGCAAGATATATTTATGGTCCATTTTCTTTGGATTTCACAGTATAAGATTTTGCATGTAGATTAGCTGCTATACTATTTAACTCAATTCTTTAGTGTTCTTTATTTTCTTTTCTGTTGAGGATGTCAAAGGTGTTATGCCTGATCCTCTTTTCCTTTTTAGGCAACACTTTACGGAGAGATTCTGTACATGGCTGGTCAGCTGGGACTTGACCCCCAACAATGAAGCTCTGTGCTGGTGGTCCAACGGCTGAATTAGAATTAGCACTACAAAATAGTGAAGCTGTTGCCAATGCATTTAACTGCTCTATCTATACTTCGGCAATACATTTTCTGGTCTACTGCTCTGCACACTTGACATCTAATGAGAAGGAAGAAATCGAACAAACACTGCAAACTTCTTATATTACTCGTTTGGATTGTTCAAAAACTGGATCACAGCCCACTGTTTTATATGTATTGGCTCCAGATCTTCCAAAAGGGTATGCATTGTCACTCTACATCAGCAAGAAAATGGTGTAATTAGGATTGACATGTTTTGAACATTTTAGAATTTTCTGTTTTGAACTTCATAAGAACCCTTTTCCCCCTCATATTTCAGAGCGCGTGTGGAGATCAAACCAATATTGTACGTTCCCGCCAATGATGATGGCATTATGACCAAAGAGATGGAGGATGTGGTGTTCCAGCCAGTACTGGGCAAAGTTTCTAGTGATTGGAGTGCACAATACTCAGACTTGCACGACTCATGTTGCCAGGTCCACACAATTGAGGGGAAATTTTGTTCTGCTGTGATCTCAATTACAAATGATATTGCGTCAAAGATCTGTTCTACAGCCAGACAACCAGACCAGCCAGAGCATCTGAAAGTTATCACTAAATTTTGTGCTTTCCAGCTTGCGAAGATCCTGCTAGACAACCAATTTTCCTGGGACAGCATAATGGTATGTTTGTGATGTAATTGCTTTGCAGCTGAATTCATGTATCCTAACCCGCGTTCCTGTATCAAACTCTGCAGATGTTGAGGTTCTACTATTGGGTGGAGCACCCATTGGCAGCGGACACATTGTCTCGTGCATTTTCCGAGGCCTTCACTGAGCTTGCAGAAGCCGACAGTTCCTTAATAACTGATGGAGTTCCTTTCTATAACATTGTTCCAGTATCCGGATCTGGTCGCTTAGCATGTTCAAACGATATACTAACATGCGAGTTGTTGGCCTCAAAAGTCTAGGATATTGACCTGACCTGGACATGGATCCAAATTGGCTGCTGTGATGCTTGCTGGAAATCTGGAATGCAACTTTCATCTCGAGGATTGGAGGTCAGTGGCATGCCAAATTTCTGCCATCGGAGCCGGCGGCCTAGTAGCCAGTTGGACAGTGGTTAAGTTTGTTTCTTAATGGTTAGTTGCGATTGACATACCGTACTGTGTCGTACATCGGGCCTGATTATCCCGTATTGAAACTCGTAACGTGGTCCAGTGACATAAATAATCATTGGACTGGGAAAGTAGACGTCAAAAAGAAATAGAGCAAATATTCCAGAACCGAAAATTGTTAGCAATTACAAATCAACTAGCAATAGACCTTCCAACGAATTGCAGATAATAAGCAAACAGAGAGCAGGTAACTCGTAAGACTGGGGAAGTAGACCGTCCTCTTCTCTCGAGTTGGAACGATTCCATTGGGGACAGCACTCGGAATATACTTCCATGATGCCAAGCTGGTAAAACTAGTGGCAGCAGCAGCAGCAACTACAGATTCTTCCCCATCTCCGTTCCCCCGTCCTCTCTCTCTCTCTCTCTCTCTCTCTCTCTCTCTCTCTC
>JAUNZO010004714.1:0-127977 GCA_031894775.1 Chloris gayana
TTGACCAAGGGATCCATTGTCGGCGACTATGGGTCAAAAGAGGGCCGGTGGGCCGAAGGCCGACGGCCGCGTGGATGAGTAGGGAGGCACGTCCCTCCGGGAGTCGTGCACGGACGCCAACCGAAGAGCATAATATTGATGGGCCTGGCCCACGTTGTAAAATTAGAAATAATAGTTTAATTTTGGAAAGAGATCCTAGTCGGTTAGGAAATCGGCCCGAAGAGGGTCCGAGTAGGATTCTTTGTGCCGGGTATAAATATGTACCCGGATGTAACCTGTAAACTCGATTCACATCCAATACAACTTTCGGCGCATCGCCAAACCTAATTTTCTGTCAAGTCTTTCCTGTTTTCGCGCGGGGATCTTCGGGGCTCCGGTCGACAACACGTTGGCTTGATAAGGTAATTATGTTGTCTAGTTCTCGGCGCATTGTTCGTAATTAGATGGCTTAATTGCTAGTTATCCGGCGACCGGATCTGTTCTTGATCGTCGTAGTGAGTATCGGCGGGATGAGTCAAGTCGACCTGGTCCGGGCTCGTGGTGGAGGTAGTTTGACTTGTCCTGCCTCCCCGTCCCGGCCTTTGCTCGCAACGCCGATTGGCTCGGATCTGGTCGTCCGAGTCACGGTAGCCGCTATGAGAATTCTTTTACATCTTGGCCGATTCGACTGTGCAGATTCGGTTGACGTGTCCTGTGTTTGCCTTTGCGATAGTTGACTTGTCCTAGGCGTATGCAGCCGATTGGCTAGGGTGTAGATCTACTTTCATAGTTAAGGCGTTTATGATTGTGCTTGTCCTGAATCGGCCGGGCGCGCGCGCCGTTAGACCTGGTCCGATCGCGTGCCATCGGTTGACTTGTCCTGTTGGAGCGGTCGGTCGATTCGGGATCTGTGTGGTTGTACTTCTCTTACTTGTTCCTTCGGAGTGTTTAGCCGATTGTTTATCACGTTCATTAGCTATTTTGTGTTCAATTAGTGCCAAATCTGTTAAAGCTGCCTTTGAACTCTGAGTTATTAGCATGATTTCATTGATCATCATTATCCATCTAGATAGATCTAATAACTCATCTGTTATAATCGATGGCGAGAATCGGCCGGATGCCCGATCGGCCGATTCTTGCTACGATTGATGATTGAACCATCCTTTTGCTATCAAATTAATTACATCCCATTAATAATTACCTTGTTTATATTTTATTCGATAATGCATCCCTGCAAGGTCTTAATGATTTGATTGCTCACCGACGAAATCGGCTGCTAGCCACCGATCGCATGTTATAGCGTCGGCCGATTTCGTATCGTTTGTATCACGGTTCGCTTGCCTGGCATTTAATACATAAATGGATGGGCCGTGCTGCTCCTGTCGATGGCCGATTTTGTCTATCTTACGCGAGAATCGGCCACGGCTGCACATCGGCCTATCCGGGCCGATGACCCGGAATTTTACACTTTTTATTGTCTTTGTTGGTTTGCAGGAAAACCATCGGCACGCACCAGCGCACACGAGAATCGGCGAGCTGAGCCGGTCCGTTGGGAGCACGGGGCCCTGCGTCGGCCGGGGTTTCGGTGGACTCTCCGGACAACGGTGTGTTGGCGACTTTTGACGTCAACACACTTTTTGCACGCTCGAGTGGGACAGAAGCAACCAAGATCAAGATGTCGTACATGCGAGGCTGTCGGGGAGGACGGAACACCAATGGTCGATGCTGAAAATCGGCCGATTTTTGTTCCGGTTCCTCTCGGGACGGATGGCAAAGGGCATGGAGAAGTTTCGATGACAACGAGGTTTCGGCACGGGGAAAGATGACGACAGAACAAAAGCTGCAGTACCGGGAATACCTGGCCGAAGCAATGAAAAAGTACTTTCAAGCCACGACGGTGACACGTGGCGAGTGGCCACAAAAGGAGACATCCCTCGGATTACTGCATCCGGAAGAACTAGACCAAATCAAAGCCCGAGAGCTGCCGGATGCCAACCAACTCGGTGATATGGTCAACTCGTCCGTTCATCGAGGCCCTAATCAATCAATCGGGCGTGTTGACCAACACCATCGGGAATTTGATCAAGGACACGGTTGATGGCGGATCGTTCATCGAAGGATATTCGGACCTGCATACACTCGGCCTTTTGGCACTCTGTACGGCCGATTCGGGGAATCGGCCTCCGAATACCACACCGCCAGCGGGGTTTCAGCCCTGTACGGCATGCCACCTCACCTATGGCCTGGCAAGGACGATGCAAACGCAAGTACCAGTACAACCCAGCCGGGCAAAGAGGATGACGGTGACCCCAAGAAGTCGGTGACGGAAAAGGGCGACAAACAAGATGTACAACCGCCGACTTACGAGTCGGGGCAGCAACCAATGTGGCAGCGGCCCCGCGGATGGCACGACAGCCCAATTTCTTCTACGTACCAAATACCGGCCCGAGTAGAATTGAGAACTCACCCACTATAGTACGGCCGATATCCGGTATTCCACGGCCAGCTGCATCGGGTGGGGGACGAGGATTCATGAGCTGGACGGCCGATCCAATCGGCCATGAATTATGGAATCGCTCCGCGATTCTTGTTCCGGCTACGGCACTGGGATTTCTGGAAACGGCCGGTCGGTACACCCGGCGGGGGACAGCCCAACACAGCTTATATGACGGGAACCGGATCAGCAAGCTGCTGAACCCAATGATATGAGTAGCCTCATGGCTAAGATCGCCGATATGATGAAAGATCGGTTCGATTTGAAGCCTAAGGAGAAAAGTGCATTGTATCGGCGACCTTACCCTGATCGGATGGATTCCGTGGCTTTACCCAATAAGTATAAAATTCCTGAGTTCTCCAAGTTTTACGGGCAAGATAATACATCAACTATGGAGCACATCGGCCGATATGACGCACGGCTTGGTGAGGCGTCTACTCGGGAGGCTTTGCGAGTTCGGCTATTCCCACTTGTCATTGTACTGGATCGGCCTTTTCATGGTTTGCTTCGCTATCGCCTGGTTCTATTCAGAGTTGGGCCGATGCGGAGAAAAGGTTTCACTCGTACTTCTTCACGGGCATTACCGAGCTTAGTTTGTCCGATTTAATGGCGGTGAAACAGAAAAGCTGGAGAATCGGTGGCCGATTATATACGAGAGGTTCGGGACTACGAGGGACGATGCTACAATCTGAACCTGACGAGCAACAGGTGGCCGAAATCGCTTATGCGGGGCTATTCTCTAACATCAAAGAAAAGTTTACCCCACATGAGTTTGATGGGCTGGCACGGTGACCCGTAGAGCGATCGGCCAGGAAGAGAATCTCCGGCTCACCGAGGAATCGGCGGTATCGGACAGACTTATGCCGATTTCGACAATGAGGATGATGAAGAGGAAATTAATGCGAGTTGAGTGGACTAATAACAAACGGCGATATTTTCTCCGCATGTCAAACCTAAGGAGAAAAAATATGATTTTGATTTATCTAAGGCCGACGAGATATTTGATCAGCTGCTGCGGGAAAAGAAGATCCAGCTTTCCCCTCATCACAAAATTCCTACGCCGAGAAGAATTGAAGAAAATGGCTAAGTGGTGCAAGTGGCATGGAAATTCGCATCATAACACCGTTGATTGTTATGCCATGAGAGATGAAATCCGAGAGGGCGGTTGACGGTGGGGTATTGCGAGCGGCCGATGTAAAGAAGAAGATGAAAGTTGATGGGCACCCTTTCCGGCTAATACGATGTACATCAACACCATCGGCGGTGGATCGGCTGGTTTCATACGCCGATATGAGAAGAAGAGAGAGAGGAAGAAAGAGCTCGGGTGGCACGTGAACGAGGAATCTATCGGCCAAAGTCGGCGATACGGACAAGGCGTGATCGGCGAGAAGATTTTGACCCACACTCGGGCTTGTCCTTTCTTTCGATCTGCTTGGGACCAAAACATGAAGCTTCCATCTATCGAGAACTGCCCGAGTGCATTGGCCGTAAAGAGTATCGTGATGGCGGGTCATCAAGTTCCCGAGGACGGCCGATTAGTCGCAACTACGAATCACGACAATCGGCCCCCGGAAGAGCGATCGGCCATGATCACGAGCTATGATGAACGGAGATACGCGGTGCCAAAGAGAACCTCCGTTCACGATCGGCTGGGGCCAATCAACGATGAAGAAGAGTTTGATCGGCAATACCATGAAGATTCGAAAGGCGATCAAACCGAGAACGAAGAACAGTGGTGCCCGGTGGTTTGCTCAATAAAACCCGGAAGAGGAGGCTCCAAAGAATGCGCTGTCGAGAAATTAAGGGTGGACGATATTACGAGAGATGACCAAGATGATGAGTCCAAGCCCAAAAAGGAGTGGAGGCCCAAAGTGCGGTCTCGGGTGGTCGGGCTGAAGCCGCGGTGAATATGATATCCACGATGCCCGGGATTGTCGGATCGGCCGTAGAGGACGAATCGGCCGATGAAAATTCGGGCGAGGAAGAACCGGTTGGGGAGACTTCGAGAGATTACGTGGACGCCGGAATCGGCGGTATTTGATAAGCCGGTCGACTCCGATCATTTGCATCTCAAGGCATTGTACATTAGCGGCTACATCAATGGGTCGCCGATGAGGAAAATGTTGGTCGACGGAGGAGCAGCGGTCAATGTCATGCCGATTACTACATACCGCAAGCTCGGGAAGACGCCGGAAGAAATGATGAGGGCTAATCGACGCTCAAGGATTACAGCGGGAGAAGCCAAGATGTGCGTGGGGCCGCAATAATGGAGATCACTGTGGGCAGCAAAACCATACCCACCACATTTTTCATCATCGACGGGAAAGGTGCATACACAACTTTGTTGGGGAGAGGCTGGATTCATGCCAATCTGTTGCATCCCATCAACCATGCACCGGTGCTTGATTCAATGGGTCGGCAACAAGGTCGAAATCGTGCGGGCCGATAAGTACTGTAACCATCGCAACCGCCGATTTCGAGTTTGCCGGTCCGGAGAGCCTGCCTTGTTTCTCGGGCACATATTGGGATGCGGAGGCCATAAACATCACCGACGACGGAGTTATTGTGACCGGGGGTCAGGTACCCCCGGCTGCTCCGATGGGCCCCACGGGAGAATTGACGGACAATCGGCCGATCGACACACGCACTGGGGATATGATGAATCGGCCGATTAACGAACCGAGAAGACGGGAAATTAGGCCACGGTTTTGTGTCGGCCGACGAGTTAGAAGAGGTAGATATAGGGGATGGAGACAAGCCTCGGCCGACATATATTAGCAAGAAATTGTGTAAAGAAGTAAGAGATGAATTAGTGGCCTTATTGAAAGAATATAAAGATTGTTTTGCTTGGGATTATAGCGAGATGCCTGGACTCGGCCGATCGATCGTTGAACATCGGCTGCCCACCAAACCCGGATATCGGCCGTATAAGCGGGGGCTCGGAAAATTGACCCTAGGTATTATGAAGCCGTCAAAGAAGAGATTATCAGATTATATGAAGCCGGCTTCATTAGGCCATGCCGATATGCGAGTGGGTTTCCGATATTGTGCGGTGGAAAAGAAAAATGGAAAGATGCGGGTCTGCATTGACTTCGGGAATTTGAATAAGGCGACTCCGAAAGATGAGTACCCAATGCCAAACGCCGATTTGTTAGTTGATGCAGCCGCCGGCAACAAAATTTTGAGCTTTATGGATGGAAATGCTGGGTACAATCAGATTTTTATGGCCGAAGAAGATATATCGAAGACGGCGTTCGGATGCCCGGAGCGTTGGGACTATATGAGTGGGTTGTCATGACCTTCGGCCTAAAAAATGCTGGTGCCACATATCGAGAGAGCCATGAATTTTATATATCACGATTTGATCGGCCGATTGGTGGAAATTTATATTGATGATGTCATGGTGAAATCAAAATCGGCCGAAAGTCATGTGGCTGATCTCAGAGAAGTGTTGAAGAGGACAAGACAATACGGCACTGAAGATGAACCCGCTCAAGTGTGCTTTTGGTGTCTCGGCTGGACAATTTCTGGGGTTTATTGTGCATGAAAAGGGAATTGAAATCGGCCCCAAGAGTATTGATTCTATCGAGAAAGCTGGAACCGCCGACGAACAAGACAAAGCTCCGAGTCCACGATCGGCAAGATTAATTTTATTAGGCGATTTATCTCAAACTTATGCGAGTCGACTTGACGTATTTACGCCATTATTAAAACTCAAGGCCGATCAAGAATTTCGGTGGGAGCCGATCCATCAAAAGAGCTTTAGAAGATATCAAGAAATATTTGGTGTCCCCGCCGGTGATGGTTCCGCCAAAGTCAGGCACACCCTTTAAGTTATATTTATCGGCCGATGATAGGTGCATCGGCTCTGCATTGACTCAAGAACGAGGAGGGAAAAGAGCGGGTCATATTTTATCTCAGCCGCAAATTAATTGATGCAGAAACACGGTATCCGGAGGTGGAAAGGTTATGTCTCTGTCCGTATTTTTCATGCACAAAACTAAGGCATTATACGTTAGCCGAGGAGTGTCTTGTGGTTTGCCGGGCCGATGTCGTAAAATATATGCTATCGGCCCCGGTCCCCAAAGGCCGGTTGGGCAAATGGATGTTGGCAATTGCGGAGTTTGATCTAGGCTATGAATCGGCCAAAGCGGTGAAAGCACAAGTATTGGCCGATTTAATAGTGCAACACGGTGAACACTCGGCCAAATACGTTGAACCGAGTGCCATGGACGGTGTTCTTTGATGGGTCAATTTGCAAGCAAGGAAGTGGAATCGGCTTGGTTGTTGTGTCGCCTCGGGGGCAATACGTGGATACTCTATTACGGTAGAGGCGCACACCAACAACCAAGTCGAATATGAGGCGAGTATTAAAAGGATTGGAACTACTCATCGATGCGGGGCCGATTTTGTGGAAATTTTCGGCGATTCCTTGTTGGTCGTGAGTCAGCTGGCCGATGAGTATGAGTGTAAAGATGAAATATTGTTGCAATATCATAGAAAGTGCCGGAAGTTAATGAAAAGATTCAAGTGTGTTAAAATCGGCCATATACCAAGAGAGCAGAACTTGAAGCAAATAACTTGGCTCAACTAGCATCCGGATATCGGCTCGCCGAAAACAGCTTGGAAATAGCCGATATTGAAGAGGCCGATTGGCGCACGGAAATTCGAAATTATTTGAGCAATCCATCCCAACCTACGAGATAAGAAGATAAGATATAAAGCCTTGAAATATGTTCTGTTGGATGATCAATTATTTTTCAAGACAATTGATGGGGTGCTTCTCAAATGTATTGATGACACCGAAGCCAAAGTGGTAATGAGCGAAGTACATGATGGGATTTGCGGAACGCATCAATCGGCCCATAAAATGAAGTGGCTGCTAAGGCGAGCTGGTTATTACTTGGCCGACAATGTTGGCCGATTGTTTCAAATATTATAAAAGTTGCCAAGATTGCCGAGAAATTCGGGCCTATACGGAGGGCACTGCGTCGGCCATGAATCCGGTGATCAAACCTTGGCCGTTCGGAGGCTGGGCCATGGATATGATCGGCCGGATAAATCCAGCATCAAGCAAAGGACATCAATACATATTGGTAGCTACAGATTACTTCACAAAGTGGGTTGAAGCGGCACCCTATCGCAAAGTCTCGACGGCCGACGTGATAACGTTTGTTAAGGAGCATATCATTCATAGATTTGGGATTCCAGAAACAATCACGACAGATCAAGGATCAGTATTCACGTCGGACGAATTTCAATCTTTTGCTGAAGAGATGGGGATTAAATTGATTAATTCGTCGCCATATTATGCCCAAGCCAATGGTCAAGTTGAAGCGGCAAATAAGAGTCGATCAAGTTGATCAAGCGGAAAATACAAGAGCATCCTCGTAAGTGGCACATGAACTTGATGGACGCTTTGTGGGCTTATCGTATGTCACGGCATGGGGCCATGCAAGTCGCGCCGTATCAGCTTGTGTATGGGCACGAAGCCGTACTTGCCATGGGAGACAGACTATCGGCTCCGAGAAGGGTTGAATTGCAACAAAAGCTATCGGCCGATCAGTACCACGGGTTGATGATGGATGAATTAGAAGACGTGGTACAAAATCGGCTGGATGCATTGGAAAAGATAGAGCGAGAATAAGGCGAGGGTCGCCCGCCATTATGATAAGAAGGTTGTGCAGAAATAGTTTAAAAAGGGCGATTTGGTGCGGAAGCTTAGGATGCCGATCGGCGTGAAGGACAATCGGTTTGGTAAATGGTCGCCTAATTGGGAAGGACCTTATTTGATTAGCCGATCGGCACCGGGTAATGCATATATTTTGAAAGAGTTAGCAGGGGAAGAATTCGGCCGAGCACTTAATGGGAAGTATTTGAAGCGGTATTATCCTAGTATTTGGATTAATTCATAGTGTTCGGCCTAAAAGAGACTACAGCCGATGTCGATGCACATCGCCTTGAGACGGCCGATGCGAGAGTATCGCCCTTAGCCAAAAATATGAAAGCAAAACGCAGGAAGTCACGGACAAATAAGTTACAGCCGATGTTTTAAACATCGTCTTCGGATGGCCGATATTACTGTATATCGCCCTTAGTACAAAAATATTTACAACAAAATCTTGTTCAAGTCCTATTACATCTAAGCATAGTCGACGGCCTCGGCGCGGGACAAAAGGTCTTGGACGGCAGATAATGCACGGGCCGGCATGGAGTCAAGTTTGGCCATGACCAACGGGTCGTCCTCGATGGGGCCGACATCGGCATGCGCCGCGGCGACCATCTTGTCGGCCGCTTGGATTGCCTCGTCCGTCGTTCTCTGTTGGGCCGCCACATCAACCGACAGTTGTGCAATGGTGGCTTCCGGGGCCGCCGCCTCCTTCTCCTTGAGAGCCGGCGCTGCTCTCAAATCGGCAATCTCCTGGTTGATTACCTGCAGTTCACCCTGCCGATTTGAGAGTTGCTCTTGCATCTCCGAGGTCTTGCGGGCCTCCTCCTCGGAACGCTTGATGGAGCTCTCGGCGAGTAACGCAGCTTGCTTGTTGCTCCGCGTGGCGAGCCGGACGCTGCTGGGCACGGATGAAGTCCATCTGCCGAGTACTCCATGTATGCCACGCGGTGCGGAGCATCGCGCACATCGTCCGGGAGCTCGGTCCGGACCTCCAAGTACCGCGCCCGGATGAGGTGGGCGTCGGCCACCAAGCCTTCAGCCGAGGACGCCTCAAGCCTGCGCGCGATTTCGGCCATGATGATAAGACCGAGAGGAAGATACCGAAATCGGCGCGGGACGAGGGAAGCTGAGCGCACTGAAATACCAAGAAAAATAAGATAAAACTAATGATCGGCGGCGAATCAAGGAAGAAATAGTAAAAACAAACCTGCGAAGCGTCGACGCGAATCGGGTCGGACGTCCATCGGCCGTGCCATTGAACCCATAGGTTCGTGTGTTCCGAGCAGCTCTTGGCCGGCCGATTCATCTTCACCAGCGACATCCTCGGAGGCGGCATCGGGCGACGCTGCGCCGGCCGGCTCATCGGCAGCGGTACCTTCGGGAGAAGCCGCGGGCGGCTCTGGCCGGCCGATTCCTCGTCGGCGGCGGCGCTGCCTTTAGAAACTGCAGGCGACTCCGGCCGGCCGATTCCTCGTCGGCAACGGTGCCTTTGGGAGAAGCCGTGGGCGACACCTGGCCGGCTTGTTCGGCTTCGGCGGCGGCCTCGGAGACGCGAGGCCGATCCGAGCGAGTTGGGCTCTCCGTAGGGTTTGGATCGGCCTGGCTTGATACGACTTCGGGCTCCGGAGCTGTTTGAGTCGGCCTTTCGGGCGTCGGCGTCCTGGCCCGTGGAGGAGTCGGCGGGCGGATCGGCCTATCGAGGCGTTGGCGTCCGAGCCCGTGGAGGAGTCGGCAGGCGGGTCTCTGCTGCACTGCGGTTGAGCAGCGGTATCGGCTGCCGGAGGGCTCGAATGGGCCGACCCCCTTCATCACCCCCGCCGAGCCACATCGGCGGCCGTACGCTCGCTCGACACCACGGTGATAGGTGGCCGACGAGGGAGAGATGCTTGGACCCGAGGAGAAGGGACCGCCGATTCCTGCTAAGAACTCATAATTAGACGGCATGTTAAGAGAAAAGGAATCGGCGATCATGCAATAACAACTCTGACGCGGCGGAGACGGTTCGCTATAGTAGTCCGGGTCGGACGAGCGCATAGGCTGCTTTAGCGGCGCGCGGTGTCGCTTCGGGGCCTGAGTCGACCCTGCGGCTGGCACATTAGCCTTCCTCTTCTTGGGGGCGGCCGTTTTGGTTTTGGCCTTGCGGACAGCTGGCGCCCCTCGACTCATCGCCGCAAATATTTGAGCGGGAGTGCGGTCGGTGAAGCCAATGTTCGGAACGATTGGGCTCGGCAATAAATATTCAATCGGCCGGCCACTCGATGCTTTGGGTCGGCGGCTCCTCCGAGTCCGGCTGAAAGAGAGGATACAAGGATGAGCATTTGGAGTGGCCGATTTCATTGACAAAATCGGCCTTACGAAAATGGATCGGCTACACGTACCTCGGCGAAAGGTTCTCTCGGGGCTAGGCCGGAGAAGAAGGAAGCGGTGTTCCGGCTGCGAAGGTGCCGATTCCACTCACCCCACCAACGGTCAAAGAGGCGGGTGCTCGGGGCGCCGGGAGGAATCCGGCCAAGTCACCGGTGACGACATCGGCGGTGCGGCCGACGAGCCAATTCCACCGAATGGCATCGTCAACAGCAGCCCGCGCCTTTATCCGCCCCACGTAGAAGAGGCTGGGGGCAAGCGGCGGAGCCGAGTTGGCGGGCCGCCACCGACGGGTGGTAGAACTCGTAGGAGCAGAAGGCCTTGCTCCCGGCAATGAGTCCCGTCGGCGGCGAGACAAGGGCGGAGGCAGGTGGTGAAGATCTTGACCGCATCCCCGTCGGCCGTCGGGAAGGTTGGGTCGATCGGAAAAGGAGTGTCATACTCCCTCTCGAAGAAATCAATGTACGGATACCAATCCGTACTTTCGTCGTTGAGGCCCTTGTAGAAAGCGGCGAACCAATACGCCGAGGTTGTTGTCGACATGGCCGCCCCGGTGCCATGGATAACGCCTCCCCGAAAGAGACGCACCGGCTGAATGCGGGCGCGGCCGATTCGGCGTAGTCGCCGGGGAAGTTGAGCACGCTGAGGTCCAAATCGATGGCCTTGGTGGCATGAAGGGTCAACCACATTTGGATAAACCACCAAGGGCCACCCGGGTTCTTGACCGATCGGCCGGCGCGCAGCTCCACCGAAACCTGGTGGAGAAGGAGGTACGCCGACCCCGGAAGATACTTGCCCATGGGAAGGGCATTGCTGTCGGCCAGACCTATCGGCCATCTGCGAGAAAATTGGTTGTGGGGCTCACGCTGACCCCACAAAAGAAGAAGTGGTCGAGCCACATGTTGAGGAAGGCAACAAGCTCGCGGCGATCGACCGTGCCGTGCCCCTTGTTGTAGGCACTGAATATAGACCTTCCAACCCCTGGTGTCCTTAGGGTTGATCCGGTGGGAGGACTTAATGCGGACGGCGCACGGAGTGGCCTCCTCCGTAATGTTCGGATCGGCCAACATGACCGTGTCCGGGAGGGTCATGGTAGCCGGGCCGTGGTCGAACATAAAGCGATTCGGGGCGTCGACCGAGAAATAGCAAGCGGCCGCCGACAACGGTTCGTTCTTCGGTGATCGGCCGGAGACGGCTTGATGGCATGGGCGATGCCGATGTTGGCCCAACCTTGCGAATAGACGGCCGACACCGGTTATACCAATCACGCCATCCTACGACGGGGGTCGGCCATGACCGGAAGGCTGTTGGCCCACTCGGCCGATAGCGGGGACTGTTGCCGAAACGGAACCCGGTCCGTTTCGGCACGGATGAGATCTGTGGGGTCGGGATCGCCCATAGGACCCAAGAAGAAATGAGTCGGGATGTTGGAGGGAATAACGACTTGGTTCCGGATCTCCTACAAACGAGAAACGGGGCTAAAATGAAAAGCGGAACGGGAAGAAGATAAAGCGTGAAAATGAACAAGAACAAGAACGCGAAGAAAAACTGCAAAGGTAGAGAAAAGGGATGCCCAAATGTACATTACCTCCGGAACGGCGTCGGTGGTGGCGGCAGACGCGGCCGGCGGCGGCGGCCGCAGCAGCAGCAGCAACGGGGTTCATGGTCGCCGGAGAAGAAAGACGGCGACGGCGCGATGAAAAGTTGAAAAAGCTCGAGGAGGAAAAGGTCGCCGGAACGAGAGAAAGATGAAGGCCAAGGAAAGGAAGCGGATGGGAAATGACCGGGGGTGGCCCGGGTTTTATGGAGGAGTGACGGGCGATAAAACCGGCGCGGTAAAAGAGGACGGATCGGTCCGACACATGCGTTGCATACCCCGGACTGGGGGGACATGTGTTGACGCCGGTTTTTGACCAAGGGACCCATTGTCGGCGACTATGGGTCAAAAGAGGCCGGTGGGCCGAAGGCCGACGGCCGCGTGGATGAGTAGGGAGGCACGTCCCTCCCGGGAGTCGTGCACGGACGCCAACCGAAGAGCATAATATTGATGGGCCTGGCCCACGTTGTAAAATTAGAAATAATAGTTTAATTTTGGAAAGAGATCCTAGTCGGTTAGGAAATCGGCCCGAAGAGGGTCCGAGTAGGATTCTTTGTGCCGGGTATAAATATGTACCCGGATGTAACTCTGTAAACTCGATTCACATCCAATACAACTTTCGGCGCATCGCCAAACCCTAATTTTCTGTCAAGTCTTTACTTGTTTTGCGCGGGGATCTTCGGGGCTCCGGTCGACAACACGTTGGCTTGATAAGGTAATTATGTTGTCTAGTTCTCGGCGCATTGTTCGTAATTAGATGGCTTAATTGCTAGTTATCCGGCGACCGGATCTGTTCTTGATCGTCGTAGTGAGTATCGGCCGGGATGAGTCAAGTCGACCTGGTCGGGCTCGTGGTGGAGGTAGTTTGACTTGTCCTGCCTCCCCGTCCCGACCTTTGCTCGCAACGCCGATTGGCTCGGATCCGGTCGTCCGAGTCACGATAGCCGCTATGAGAATTCTTTTACATCTTGGCCGATTCGATTGTGCGGATTCGGTTGACGTGTCCTGTGTTTGCCTTTGCGATAGTTGACTTGTCCTAGGCGCATGCAGCCGATTGGCTAGGGTGTAGATCTACTTTCATAGTTAAGGCGTTTATGATTGTGCTTGTCCTGAATCGGCCGGGCGTGCGCGGCTCGTTAGACCTGGTCCGATCGCGTGCCATCGGTTGACTTGTCCTGTTGGAGCGGTCGAGTCGATCGAGATCTGTGTGGTTGTATTTGTCTTACTTGTTCTTTCGGAGTGTTTAGCCGATTGTTTATCACGTTCATTAGCTGTTTTATGTTCAATTAGTGCCAAATCTGTTAAAGCTGCCTTTGAACACTGAGTTATTAGTATGATTTCATTGATCATCATTATCCATCTAGATAGATCTAATAACTCACTGTTATAATCGATGGCGAGAATCGGCCGGATGCCCGATCGGCCGATTCTCTGCTACGATTGATGATTGAACCATCCTTTTGCTATCAAATTAATTACATCCCATTAATAATTACCTTGTTTATATTTTATTCGATAATGCATCCTGCAAGGTCTTAATGATTTGATTGCTCACCGACGAAATCGGCTGCTAGCCACCGATCGCATGTTATAGCGTCGGCCGATTTCGTATCGTTTGTATCACGGTTCGCTTGCACGGCATTTAATACATAAATGGATGGGCCGTGCTGCTCCTCGTCGATGGCCGATTTTGTCTATCTTACGCCGAGAATCGGCCACGGCTGCACATCGGTCTATCCGGGCCGATGACCGGAATTTTACACTTTTTATTGTCTTTGTTGGTTTGCAGGAAAACCATCCGGCACGCACCAGCGCACACGAGAATCGGCGAGCTGAGCCGGTCCGTTGGGAGCACAGGGCCCTGCGTCGGCCGGGGTTTCGGTGGACTCTCCGGACAACGGTGTGTTGGCGACTTGTGACGTCAACAGGATCCCGGCAACGTGAAGAGAAAGGACCGTGATGTACAAAGGGCTCGGTGCATCATGTTGATCGTTTAATAGTCTTCTGTTGTATCTAGTACAAGTTTCCGCTGCAATACTCGTAGGATGTTAACTTCAATAATGTTCATATTTCCGCTGCACCAATGTTTGTATTTCGAAAACCTGGTTGTATTATACCATGATGTATATATTCGGCTTGTATGAGATGATACACTCGTTGTAACTCGCTTCGTCGAGTGTCCCTCTGTTCCGATTCCTGGCTATCCCGGAGGGGATGTCACAGCTGATATCGGAGCGGTTCGGAGGCAACGAGTTCATCATTACAAGCTTGTTTTCAAAACTTAACACGTTTAGTGTGTTTAGAACACGAGAGAGTACGGAGCCCTATAAGGATGTAGAATTGTTAGACTTTTTACTAAGCTGTCCGACGTTCGGGTTTTTGGGACGAGTGCTAACTATTCGTTGTAGTTTTATATACTGTAGTACGTATAGTTAGTCTGCCGAGCATGCATCATGTTATATTGAGTGCTATAATATGAGGTTTTGGAAAATAGACCAAGTTAGTATCGTAGTGTAGAGTTAGTACCATATGGACGATTCCGGAAGGAGTTTATGCGAGTGAAATAGAAGGCAAGCAGAACTTTTCCACCGAGGCAATGGAATGGGTAAATTCAAGATCTTCATCTACAGATGATTAAAGGTGATCAGAGAGAAGGATGATCAGGTGTAGTTATCAAGGATGCCCATAGGAGAGCTACGGATTTAAAAGGATAGATTAAAGAGGCTCGTATGAATGTGTACTACAAGTAAAGCGGGGTTGGAATGAGCGATAGTGCCCCTCCTCTCTATAGACAACTGCTGGTGCTTTGGAACTTTAACGTATTCTACCGTTGGTATCCTTATACTCTACTTTTGGATCAGTGACACTAATACCAAGTTTTATAACAGAATGGAACAAATCGGAAGAGGAAACTATCCTGAAAGCTCCCGAGCAAGATGTTCGAGAGCCAGCATCAACTTCACCTATCCTGGCACAAGCTATTGCCACTATATTGGAGTCTCGTGAAGAGCAACGGGAACTTCTTCAGCAGCTTGTTCAGAATACGGCCCCACAGGCCGGTGGTCAAGATCAGCATGCTCCACCGGTTCACGTTACATATTCGGATTTCCTGGCTACTTGGTCCACCAAATTTTTCGGATGAGGGAGATCCTTTGGAAGCGAGACCATTGGTTACGTACTATCGAGTCGAAGCTGGAACTCCTACCATGCACAGAGTTTCGGAAGACTATCTTTGCCGCTCAGCAACTAGAAGGATTTGTTGGAGCATGGTGGGCTAACTATAAGGCCATGATTCCCGAAGGTCACCAAGTACTATGGCAAGAATTCACAAAGGCTTTTCGTGAACATCATATTTACGAAGGTCTCCTGAACCAAAAGCGTAAGGAATTTCTAGCATCGAAGCAAGGTGATATGACCGTACACTCCTATTCAAAGTTGTTCAACCGTCCGGCTCAGTATGCTCCTCGGAATGTGGACACCGACGCCAAGAAGAAGGAATGCTTCAAGCAAGGACTTACTACCAAGTTACAATCCCGGCTTGTTTTGGACCGAGGAGTTAGTTTCAATGAGTTGGTAAGTGATGCCATACTCATGGAGGATGCTATTCGTGTTCATCAAGAAGAGAAGGCTAAGAAGAGAGCAGCCAATGAGCAAGGAAGTAAGGTGCCCTCCAAGTATCGTCTAGTTCACACTTCGCAGCAGATCGGGGATTCAAGCCTATGCCATCGGATCCCAATTCTCACCGGCCACCTCGAGTATCGGCAACATGTGTTTCCCCGTTCGGCGGGCCAACCATCGGACCTATCAAGTATACACCTCTCATCCCAAACTCCACAATCCATTGACCATCTATGCTATAACGATGGTTGTCATGGACAGATTGGCTCAAGATTGTGTCGCACCAACAGAGCAGAAATTGACAACACGCCCTCAAAGAAAAGCGGTTGGTCGACCGAAGAATGCATTGAAATATGGCAAGATGAAGACTGGTCGTGTTAACTTCACCACCGCCGAAGAGATTCCGAAGGGGTCACAAGTCATGGCTGGTTTGTTCACTATCAACCACCATGATGCCATTGTCTTATTTGACTCGGAGCAACCCACAACTTCATCGACAAAGGATATGTTCAAAAACATAATCTTCCATCATGCAAGATGACTTACCCACATCTCATATCATCGTCGGGAGGTAATATACTTACCGATCAAAGTACTACGGAGCTACAATTGAAATTGGGTCGTAAGGAATATCCCACCTCCTTTATAGTCTTAAATGGGCAAGGATTGGATGCGATTCTTGGCATGAGATGGATGAAGTATCATAAGACGAGTATTGGATATAGATGCTTTTGCAGTTCACTGAACTCTCCTCTTCACGGACGAGATTGCTTTCAGTTGACTTCTGCCCAAACTATTCCTCCAATGATTTATAAGACTACTGGTAAGAGTTTGGAAGACATTCCTATAGTTTGTGAGTATCCCGATGTTTTTCCGGAAGACTTACCGGGTTTACCGCCGGATCGAGCGGTAGAGTTTAAGATAGAACTACAGCACTGGAACAAGCACCGATATCAAGGAGACCGTATCGGATGCCACCAAATGAGCTAGCAGAGTTGAAGGTGCAATTAAAGGAATTATTGGACAAGGGATATATTCGCCCATGTTCGTCACCCTGGGGATGCCCAGCCTTGTTCGTGAAGAAGAAAGACAAGACATTAAGGCTATGTGTGGATTATAGGCCTTTGAATGCCGTTACCATCAAGAACAAGTACCCTCTTCCACGGATTGATATCTTGTTTGATCAACCGATGGGAGCCAAAATCTTTTCCAAGATAGATCTCCGCTCAGGATATCACCGGATTAAGATAAGAAGCGAAGACATACCAAAGACCGCATTCTCCACAAGATATGGACTTTATGAGTACCTGGTGATGTCATTTGGATTGACAAATGCACCAGCACACTTTATGTACCTCATGAATTCCGTATTCATGCCTGAGCTGGACAAGTTTGTCGTAGTGTTCATTGACAACATCTTGATCTACTCCAAGTCGGAGGAGGAACATGCTAATCACCTAAGAGTTGTATTGCAACGGCTAAGGGATCATCAACTATATGCTAAGTTTAGCAAATGCGAGTTTTGGTTAAAGGAAGTGCCGTTCCTAGGTCACGTGATATCAGCCGAAGGAGTGGCGGTTGATCCCGAGCAAAGTTCAAGACGTGTTGGATTGGAAACCGCCGAAGTCGGTTTCGCAAATTCGAAGTTTCTTAGGATTGGCTGGTTACTACGGAAGGTTTATTCCTAACTTCTCGAAGATCGCCAAGCCAATGACCAAACTATTGGAAAAGGATAAGAAGTATGTATGGAGCCAAGAGTGTGAAGAAGCTTTTCGAACATTAAGGAAATTGCTGACAACAGCTCCAGTACTTGCTCGACCGGATCTTGCAAAGCCTTTTGATGTGTACTTGTGATGCATCGGGAACGGGACTCGGATGCGTTCTAATGCAGGAAGGTCGAGTAATCGCTTATGCCTCTCGACAACTTAGGCGTCATGAGGAACACTACCCCACACATGACCTGGAATTAGCAGCGAGTGGTTCTTGCATTGAAGAGCTGGAGACATTACCTCTTGGGAAATTTAGTACATCTATACACGGACCACAAGAGTCTCAAGTACATCTTCACTCAAGCGGATCTAAACATGCGTCAACGAAGATGGTTAGAGCTGATAAAGGATTATGAGATCGAGATTCACTACCACCCGGGCAAGGCAAACGTGGTAGCTGATGCCTTAAGTCGCAAGGTTCATTGCAATAATCTCACGGCGCAACTCTTGATCGAAGCACCTCCACCCGAAAGTGATGAGCCTAATCTTCGGATCATTCCGTACGGAGCTTTGACTAATTTAGCTCTTATTCCTACCATTCGTGAAGAAGTAGTAGCAGCTCAGCAGAAGGATACTGAGTACGGAACACATCGGAAGACGACTCCGGAAGGGTGAAGTCCAGGTGTTTCCAAATAGATGACGAAGGTGTTATCTCGGTTCAAGAATAGGCTAGTAGTGCCTAAGAACTGGAACTTCGCAAGAAGATAATGGATGAAGCCCATACGTCCAAGTATTCTATTCATCCTGGAACCAACAAGATGTATCAAGACTTGAAGAAAAGATTCGGTGGACCAGAATGAAGCGAGAGATAGCAAGATATGTCAATGAGTGTGATACACGTCGACGTGTTAAAGCAGAGCATTTGAAGCAAGCAGGTCCACTTCAACCTCTAAGTATACCTGAATGGAAATGGGAAGATATCAGCATGGACTTTATTGTTGGATTACCAATGACTCCACGGAAGCACGACTCCATCCGGGTCATAGTTGACAGATTGACTAAGTCAGCTCACTTTATACCGGTACATACCAACTACAAGGCCAAGCAATATGCGGACTTATATATGTCACGCATCCTATGTTTGCATGGAATACCCGAGACCATCATCTCGGATCGAGGAGCTCAATTTGTCTCTAGATTTTGGGAACAGTTGCATGAGTCCTTAGGAACGAAGTTAATTCGAAGCTCAACTTATCATCCCCAAACGGATGGACAAACAGAAAGAATCAATCAATATCTCGAGGATATGCTCCGAGCATGTGTTTTGACCTACGGTAAAGATTGGGAGAAATGTTTACCGTTAGCGGAGTTCTCATACAACAACAGCTATCAAGAGAGTGCCGGAATGTCACCATTTCAAGCTCCGTATGGACGTAGTTGTCGCACTCCTCCGAATTGGTCCGAAAGTGGAGAAAGAATAATCTTCGGACCCGACCAGGTAAAAGATGCGAGAGGAACAAGTACGTCTCGTTCAACGGAACCTCAAGAGAGCTAAGTCTCGACGGATCAGCTATGCCGATAAAAGACATCGAGAATTGGTATTCAAGGTTGGAGACCAAGTCTATCTACGAGTATCTCCTACCAAAGGTGTTCAAAGGTTTGGAATCAAGGGCAAGTTAGCACCACGATACATCGGACCTTTTCCAATCCTAGAAAGATGTGGAGCTGTAGCATATCGTTTGGAATTACCAGCACACTTATCGGGTATACACAACATATTCCACGTATCTCCACCGAAGAAGTGTTTGAAACCACCGGTGGATATACCAACAGCTGAAGTGCAACAGATTACAACCGGACTTGACATATGACGAACGTCCAGTCAAAGTTCTCGACACCAAGAATCGAGTGACTCGACACAGGACCAACAAGTTCTACAAGATTCAATGGAGCAATCACTCGGAAGCTGAAGCTACTTGGGAACAGGAGGAGTTTCTCCGATCCAATTATCCCGAGTTCTTTAGCACTATCGTCCAGTCGTCTCGATCGTGAATCTCGGGACGAGATTCCTGGAAGGGGGAGGGCTGTAACAACCCTAACAAATCAAAGTGCATGTTCATGTCATTTATCATCATGTCATCATATGCATTTGGGAAAAGATTTAATTTTTGTGAAGAAATGCACATCAAATAACAACGTTAACCTAAGTTAAAACTAAGGTCTTAAAAGAAGAAATTAAATAAAAGCAAATTATGGTGTTTAACATTTTCTATTGTTTAAACACAAAAGTAAATAATTTCAGAAGTTGCTACCAATTTATTTTATTTTGTAAAAATGTCTACAAGAAATAATGAAAGTTTCTCTTTTTAATTTAAACACGAATTTTTAATCTGAAAAATATTCAGAACTGGAACTTGGACCTAAAAAGAAAAGTGCTTAAATTGTTTTCATTTCCATCCCTGTATTTTTCGTAGAATTTTTCGAGTGCTAGAAATGCGATTTTTAATTAAGCCAAAGGCGAGGGGTTTTATGTAAAAAGACTGGACCTGGCCAATCCCCATCCTTCTTCTTCTCTTTTCCCTCACGGATGCCGACTTCCTCCCGCACCGCCTCTTCCCCGAGCTGCGCCGGCACTTTGGCCGCGCGCCCTCCTCCTCCTGCTGCCACGCAGCTATTCCCTCGCCACCTCAACCTCGTTGCCCGGGAATAAAGTCCGGGCCGGTGCTCACATCTACTTTCTCTCCAATTTTTCTCCACTCGGACACCGCCACCGCGCCCCCTGCTCCCACGCCGTCCGGCCGTCTCGACCATCCCCGCGTGTGCTACCGCCATCTGGATGATGCGCCTCACCTCCCTAGAGCTGAGAGAAGAAACCTCATGTGAAGTAATCCACCGAGCTCGGAGTATTTCGCAAAATCCTCCGGAACTCTATCCGCGACCAACACCGATTCCTCGACGAAATTCTCCACACATGGTGCGTCTCTTCGCGTAATTCTTGCTCCTTATGCTGCGAATTCCCTGTAGGCATCAATCCGAGCTTATACGAGTTCTTTTCGTCAATTTATTTGAGCTCGCAATAGTTTTTCCCCTACCTCGGTTCCGGCCGGTCCGAGCTCCACGGCGACGACCTGGTGCCGGTCCTCCTCTCCGTTAATAAGCTATGTGACGGTCTTCTCCACGCTACAACAAAGCTTCTCGAAGTTATTTCACCAAATTTGGTCGAGCGTAGCGAGCTCGCGACGCCGCCGAAGGTCTCTCCGGCTCGCACCTCACCGCCGGCGCCTTTTCCGGCCACCCCTGCCGCCGTGGTCCTGCCTCCGCGATTCCCGTGTTCGCGGAGTGTTCGGAGCCGCTCCACCACCCGCCTTACTCCCTCCGGCGCCCCTCCGGCGAGCCGCCGCCGCGCTCGGGCCACCGTGGCCATGGCCGCAGAGCCTGGCACGAGCTGGGCCGCGCGCGGGCCACTGGGCCGGGTCGGGTCAAGTCGCTGGGCTGGTGGGCTGAGTAGCTGGGCCCTGTCCGAGATGGGCCTGGCCATTTCGGCCCAATGACCCATTTTTTCCTTTTCCCGAATTTATCCATTTCCGGACTCTTTTCAAACTTCGAAAATTCATAGAAAATTCAGGAAAAATCAGAAAAATGTCAAACAAAGTTCTTTAGATTCATAAAATTATTCTCTATTTATTTATGTATTCAAATACCTATTTTGAGAAATTATAATTTCATAGTTTAATTAAGTACCTTTCTTTAGTTAATGTGACCTATTATTTTATGCTAATTATTAATTGTTTTTGAAAAATAAATTTCTTTAAAAATTAGAGATACTGCAGACGAAAGTGTTTGTGAAAACTGTTTTCCAAAATTCAACATAAACATCGTCATTTTATGTGATCCCAAATTAGTAGCTTAAGTGTTATCAAATGTCATTAAGCATTTATAATTGTTGTTTAACAGCATGATTAGCTATTAATGAATGAACCTGATTAGTTATTAATTCAAGAACATAATTAATGTTTAATTATTAATTAATGACCATGTTTAAGCAGTAATTAATGAGCATGATCAATCGTTACTTATTGCTTAATGAACATGAGTATTTGTTAGCTAATAAACAAAAGTAATTACTAAACGTAATAAATCATTAATTGGTAATTGTTAATTACTGAACCTAATTAATCAATAATTATTAGTTGATGAACAAAATTAACAAAACCTTTGCATGATCATATCATCTTCATTCATGCATACATGGTTGTGATTCGCGGCGCACTTGTTGGTCGACCTAGGTCCGGCGTGATCAAGGTTCCGTCCGAGGTCGAGAAAGGAGACGGAAGCTTCGAAGTCGACCAGACACATCGAGGAAGCTAACCCCGACTCGAATCAAGGCAAGCCCCGGTGCATCCCACCTATGTTTTAAAGTCTTTTCTTTTATCACGAGTAATTGTGTCGTGATTGTGCATTAGGTTATAGGAATTGCTTGACACTCTAGATGCATGAGTAGGATTCCTATGTTATATGTTTATCCCATGTTGGTTTATAATTCGATAGTTGCTACGCTTAACTCTTAGGGCTACGGTAGAAGTCGAGTGGTGCTGAGCACACTCGCGAGCTGTTACGGTCCGATCTTAAAGCATGGAGGCTTTAAGTTGATTGATGTCTTTTAAGTTGAAGTTAAAGATGAAGATGAAGAAGAAATTGAGACCGGACGGGCACTCTGTAGGAGAAAGGGCAAAGACGAGGTCTTGCAAGGTGGTAGCTCCGTCCGTGTCGGTCAAGGACCGTACCGTTGTTGGCCCTGTCGAGCAAGTATTTGAACGTACCGATTTACATACTGGTGTTTATGGGGCCAGGAAGCCGATGTAACCTAATTGCCACGGCGGTTGGACGTAGCCCATCCCCTAATTGGTCGGAGAATGAGGTGAGGCCTCATGTCTCAAAGGGAGAGGAATGGGTGGTCGCTCACGGATAACGTCGAGGACGGGTATCGCGTGGGGTCGCCGGGTTCTCGGGCGGATGGGAGACTAACCCGACCACCGTCGGGGGTTAGCGTGAAAGGTTGTCGTATGCGACCAATGGGGTGCGTATACGTCGTGTAAACGGGTTTTCCCAGCTGGTGAAATCGATTCGAATCGCTGTCCCTCGCAGTAATGAGTACCGCTTGTTCACCGTGTCACATCGTAGTTAATCAAGTGAAAGATGAAGGAAGATGGATGAAAGGATTCGTTGTTTGGAATTTATCTTTTTCTGCAAAACTTGATTGCAATAGTACTAGCCTGCAAACCTAGAGATTAATGAACTTAATGCTGAGCTAAAACTTTGAAAGTAAGGATCCAACCTTTAAAGCTGTTTCGCAAAGGAGTAAACCCCACAGCCGGAAAGCCTTTGCATACTAGGCGTCGGCCTTAGCGTGCCATGTTGACGGGTCGGTCTTGCTGAGTATTAGAATACTCGGGGTTTGTTCGTTATGTTTTTCGAGATCCGAGTCGTACTTCCACGACTCGTACGGTAGCTTTCCGGAACAGGAGCGGTGCTCCAAGGGTGGTTCCCTCTAGGGGAAACGGATCCCGGCAACGTGAAGAGAAAGGACCGTGATGTACAAAGGGCTCGGTGCATCATGTTGATCGTTTAATAGTCTTCTGTTGTATCTAGTACAAGTTTCCGCTGCAATACTCGTAGGATGTTAACTTCAATAATGTTCATATTTCCGCTGCACCAATGTTTGTATTTCGAAAACCTGGTTGTATTATACCATGATGTATATATTCTGGCTTGTATGAGATGATACACTCGTTGTAACTCGCTTCGTCGAGTGTCCCTCTGTTCCGATTCCTGGGTGTCCCGGAGGGGATGTCACATCTGTACCACCCGATCTTTCTACCGGCGACTCAATAATTAAGCATAGCATTCTACCGAAAGGCTTATACCTAATCTGGACATAACCATAGGATTAAGGACTGAGTAATGCAAGCTGTGGTTTCAATTCATTCCTATACTTAATGCACAATTCATGACACTTATACATGAGCTAAGAATAAAAAAATATTTTATAAGCATAGGAATGCACCGGGGATTGACTTGGGTCCGAACGGGGTTAGTGAACTCAGCAGAGTTCAAGTTGCTTCTGGTCGGCTCCGGCACCACTTCCACTTCCTCGTTGCCGGCTTCGTTTCCTTGGAATGCAATGCAATGCATTTTAATTATAATCTAGGAAGTTCATGGAACTTTCTCAATAAATAATAATACTAGATGATCATCCCAACATATGCATTTCGAATAACAATTTAAGTCAACGAGACAAACTTCTAATTAGGAAATAAGAATTTCACTCATAAGCATATCACTTATAACTAAATAAAATAAGAATTTCACTCATAGTTAAATAAGATCATGGCACAAGAGAGACATGGCTGCTGTGGAAACAAAATGAGAAACGGGAACTCAATATAATGTGGAAGTATACATGGATAAGTGTTTAAATAACAAGGGCAAGATATAAATCTTTTAAATCCTGACATACTGATATGACATAGGACTATATGGACATAAACATATGATTAGTCAAAATGAAATCATGAGCATGCTACACTACTGCCATGCATAACAGAAATGAGTATGGTGAACATTGCCATAAGCATATGATGTAGCAAATTTTGTGTTAAACATATAAAGCAATATGGCAAATGTGAAATGCTAGGTTAAACATTGGAATTAACAATTCGCAATTAATTAAGATGGCTCTAGACGTCAAAAACAAATACATGAAACTTTCTGTGAGTAGGTAACACTAGAGGGAGTATTTCTACCAAGTTTCATAATTAAATTCCCTCTATAAAAATTATAACAATTTCTTATACAGAGAGTGTAATTTATCTTGTTCAAAAAAATTATTTAAATATATTTAAGTCTACAGAACCTGTTCAACAACTTGACCATGCAGAAGATCCCAACTCAAGGATCCTATAACAATTTAGTTTGCCATGTTTTAGCATTTTTATATTGGGAGATATGATTTTTGCAATTTTATTCAAAGTTCAGACTTATTACAAAATTGCCATCAATTCGAAAATAAAACAGGACGCGGACTCGATGGCGTGCTCGCCGCTGGCCAAACTACGTCGTGGCTTGGTAGACAGCCTCGACCAGTAGATTCAGGAGCCCACGAGGAGCACACCGAGGATGCCGCCGACCGACGGCGATAGCCGGAATAGCACCGGCGGCGACGATGGCGGCGAGTACACCTCCGGTCAAGTCGTGCGCAGGCTAGGAGGCATGAAAATGGTCGGCGCCCCAAAGTAGAGCCGGCACCCGACCTGGCGTTCGACGCGGCGCCCCCATGACGGTGCGAGCTCACGGCACCGGCGGTGACTCCCGAGCGGCACCTAGGGCCGTCGGCGCCTTGCTCACGGTTCCCAACCACGGCGTGCGCCCACGGCCTCGGGCGGCGGCGGCCGACGTGGTGCATGATTTGGTGCCCGACGAGGCGCCCGCCACGGTGCCCGATGAGGCACCCCAACAGCGGCCGGCGGGCTGGTGGCGGTTAGGGTTAATCCCTAACCGCCCCCACTTATAGTCCACAACGCCGCTACAGCCCCCTAGCATGCCCTCCCAAGCTTGTAACAGGCCAAAGATTCGAGCGGGCCGCAGTCTAGGTTGTCTTGGCCCAATAGGCTAAGACTGTGTATGTTGGCCATTTTTTAAGAGTTGTAAATATTCAGTTTAGCCCCTGTTCTTTACTCAATTTGTATGTAATGCTGTAGAAAGTTGTACTATGTGTATATATGTCCATAATCTCATATATGTGATGCCCTATGACATAAAATGTGCTTCACTATTATCTTGCAATCGAGAATTAATTTTCTTGCAAGATCATATAGTCGATCTCATTAAGCATTTACATGCTTAATTCGAGTAGAATTTAAAATACAAATATAACAACTTTCATGGCACGAGGACTTGCAATTGAGATTAATTTCTCTTGCAAGATCATATTTAATTCTATATGAATTAAAAATAACATACTCACATTATTTACAACACTGATTTCCTATTTGCAATCAAGAATGATTTTTCTTGCATTTGGGTTCTTTCTCTATTGAGATTTTCCATATTGTTGGAATTTCCCTCGCAAGCTTTCTAAAGGTGTAATTTTCTTATGTCCAATGTGTTTGTATTTTGATGCATTCCCTATGACATAAGAATTGTGTATGTTGAAAATGATGTAAATTATAATTCGAATCCCTATGTGATATGGAATCTAATTTTGTTCAATGAATTTGCCCTATGAGCATTTTCTATGACATAATATCGATGTTTCTTGCAATTGAGATATTAATTTCTTGCAATTGAGATATCTATCGTGCTTATATTTCTTTTGCAATTGAGATGTCAATTTCTTGATATTAATTTCTTGCAATTGAGATATCGATCGTGTTTATATTTCTTTTGCAATTGAGATGTCAATTTCTTGCAAAACATGAAATTCACCGCAATTAAGCCCGACATGCTTAATTCAAGGAGAATTAAATTTAAACACCACTAAAGTTTACAACATTCACACTTCGCAATTGAGATTTCTATCTCTTGCACAAATCACTATTTAATTCAAATCGAACTAAATGATAAACACAAATATTCATTATACCATTGGCTTTATTTGCAATTGAGATGAAGTTCTCTTGCAGCAATTGAGATTAATTTCTCTTGCAGAATCATTAATTTGCAATTGAGATTTTATTTCTTGTAAATTATCAAGTTTAATTCCAGAAGAATTAAACTATATGCAAAATTCAAGTGATAACCTCCATTCATATTGGAGAAACACAAGAAGTGTCTTCTCGAGTATCCTACACATAGCCTAACATAAAGTAGAAGGAATCAAGCATGTACCAACAAATGTCGGAATATGTATCTTACTACCATGAGATAGACACCATCTTAATGGTTCTCTCCTGTATTGGCTAAATCATAGGAGGTACACACTACATAAAGCAAGTTTCAACTTGACTTTACAAAATTTTGCATCCCTCTTACAAGTTACCATGATGATTTTTAATTAAATCTCTGGATAATACCATGTTGGCAAAGATGATTGGTTGTGGGTAATTCTTAACCTCGCACATATGATCACAACTATCCATCATGAACCATGGACATTCAATGACATAGCTTGGCATCCATGGATTAAGTGTGGTGTTACAACCTCGATACGAGGATTGTAATGGTCATTCAAATCAAGTGCAAAGCCTTATGCATCATAAGGCAACATATCCATTAAGATTTCATGTTTGAGTATCTAATGGAGAAAATCTGAGTGCTTTATGGAAGTTCTCGTTAAACGGATATAAATAGCATAAGGCATTTTATAGCCTAAAGCTAATCCAATTGGATAAAATTTGGTCTCTAGGACTTCATGTCCATCAAGGAGTACTATATCATTGTCCATATTATCTGTTGAAGTTGCTTAGCAAAAATAACCTACAAAAGGAGGATAAAGTAATCGAAACTTTATCTATTACTCCTCTTTGATAGGGTCTTACAGCATGGTTATCATGCTATATTTACCGACTTTCTGTTGAACTCATTTATGTACTAATTTAGGCCGATAACATGATGAATCCCTTGGTGGAATCGTCATAAGGATCCTGTTGGATCTGCTCAATTGCCTAAACTGTTTCATAATATTCAACATAATAATAAGTTTGCTGGTTCTCATAACCATTTATAGAACTTTATTAGTAAATAAATGATATAGTGCAATAGAGTAAGAACTTCATGCACTGGATTGAGTTGATAACACGTCAATGTCATTCCTCAACACATTTTGACCTACACTGCAAGAAGTCGGTGGGAAAGATATGGAGCATACTTCAATCTTAGACCTGACTTCGTAGGTAGGTACAACTAAGTAACAACTAATCTCTTGTACATCAAGAGAATTAAACAAGGAGAAAATAATTGTTGAATTCATTTCAAAAAATTAGAGGCCACTAGTAGGCTCCCATCTCATTACATGCTATGTCATCTAGGTCCAACTATTGCTATAGGATAAAACCGATGAAGGTGAAATATGTCTAAAAGTAGACATATGCGCCACAAATCCTATACACCGAGAACGGAAATTTTCTATGCTCTTACAAAGAATCAGGAAATATCTCAATAATCGCTACACGTGATACAATGATAGAAGGTAGACCCTTATCATCCTTCTCGCGTGGTACTCAAACTAAAATCGTGGAGGCATCTTTGTATCCAGATTTGATTAGTACCTCATTAAGTATAGAAATATCCATTAAAATAGTTTTACCTATGATAAAACTCATGACGGAAATAAAGAGGAATTTTCTTCTTTATATAATGGATATGGTAATTTCCCAATATTGCATCTAGATTACATCCGGTGTCACACGCTATGTGTGTCACATGTTAAGTGTAATTTTTCTTTCTTGATTATATCAAGACTTGGCATCATTGTCTTGGTTGTCCCGTCATAGGGACGATGAGAAAAATTAATATCAATTCTATTGGTCATCACATATTACCAATATTTTGGATTTAGTGTGCACAATACAAGTGCAACAAGGAATTAGATGTGTGCCACTCAACTTGAAATAATTCAAGAAGATATGTGGCCATTGATTGTTCAATTATTATGTGGTTTGTACAGATACATCTTCATGATGATGTCTTGTGTGTTTCTTATACACACAACAACCATGTAATTGATAAGATTCTTGCTAACGTCATGAGCATAAATCCTAGATAATCGATTCAATCATTCCAATAATACAACATGGACAATGCTATCAAATTCCCATGATTGAATTTAATCTAGCTTATGTCTGAATTGAAAGATTCTAGCATTTTGTTAGTAACATGTGGGTTTACACACCACTAACATCAGCTGTGTAAAACAGCCCTCTCCCATTAAATAACACGTGGACACTTGGCCGCATGCCAAGAATTTTCTATTTGGAGCAGCGGTAATGTTGATCTCATACCGACATCACCATCATAATGCATACACATGAAGAGCATTGAAATTCATAAGAGGTATCATTATCCATCAATTCATCATACCTCGAGTCTTTTATGAGGACTCTTTTGCCCGTATGCATCGAGAGGATTATTCCAGGCATTAGGGGAGATTAATACCACAAAGAATGTCAGGTATCGGAAAGAATGTCACATACATTCACATTCAATACTCACATCCACGTACTAAAGGAACTGAACCTATTGTTCAGAACATCCTATATTTGCAACATTATGCATATAGTCTGCCAATAACATTTACTTGTCATGAAGGTGTCATTAAACCTATTTCTCAATATTAATGTTCTAGAAAGAGTGGATGTACCAATAAAAAAAAACCACTCAACTCCTAATCATAAATTGAGGGGGAGAAGTATGGCCATGAGAGATCTTCTTGCAAGCATCCTCAAGAATAGGGGAGAACATTCTCCAAGACAGTAAATGCAAACCAGCTCTATGTTGGTTGACACCTTACGGATATTTACTATCCAAGGCCTATGGATTTTTACATCCAAAAGATCAGCATCATGTGTGCACACAAATTCAGGCGCTGAGTCACGGGAATATTCTTACTTCGGTGTTTTGGGAAATATACGGAGTTATGAAGGATAATATTTCCACATACTTTATTGGTTCCATTGAATCAATACAAAGTCTACAAAATATGTCGACATCTTCTCCACAAAATTACTCCACATTGGATCGAGACCAAAATCCTAGGTAGAGTGCCTTAGCACTCTAATTGGTCGAAACAAAAGGTGGTAATTACGGAGAATTTCTTTACTTGATAGAGTAAGAAGTAACATCTTCTCCTATCATCTTCCATATGGAAACATAATGGAATGATTCATTGCAATGGTGAAGCTTTTGTAGCACAAGGGTTCGTGCTCAAACCCGACATCATTTATGATGTAACATACCAAAAAGTATGTGTGAAAATTATGTTCCTATACATTTAAGATCATTGGTAGATCGATAAAGATTTGGATAGATTCAGACATATCAGTTTGTAAAGAACTTTGAAGTCTGAAACCAAATCGTGGTACTATTATGTATCATTAGAGTCACTTGATGGCTCGAAATAGTTAAGTTGTTGTGGTACAACCGACTAGTGAGTTCCTTCCATTGAAAGGAAACTCCATAATTGCTTTAGTGTGTTCATTGTGAAATCTAAATAGTTTTCAAATCATCTCCAAAGAATACACAACAAAGCAATGAAACAATTAGAGATGAACAATTTGGTTAACACCAAATTCCACTCGAGTTTTACAACTTGAGCACATTCTCTCAAGAATGTTATCTATCAATCACTAATATCCAATCGATATTGTGCATCAATATCCGAACGATATTAGACAAAATATTCATGGTCTCATCCAATCCCGAATCCATTGGATTGTTGATGAAATGTGCCATTAAAGCACTCATTATTGCTAGCTTAAGGCGCTACTCCACGATGCCCGTTAGGCAGGGATCAAAGAGGATATTCACAAATATCTTTATAGCACATAAGGTCTTGGTTGTTCTATAAAGACATGAACATTGTATTATTTTAGCTGATTTCATGGTGTGGTGGTCTTTACGTGAGAATCATCTACATTCTCATGACCACTTTCACATATCATTCTCAAACATCACTTATTGTGTGTGTTACATTGAAGAATGATCAACTACATTATCTATGTAGTTTTGGTTCTGTTGAATCGTCCACCACTATCCGCATGATAGTGCCTCTTGTATTGTATAGATGCAAACAGGTTACAAGAGCAATACATTTGCTCCCATTTGTTTTATCCTCATGTACTATCGCAGATTGAGGAGAAACATTTGGTAACTAAATCATGTGATTCTCTCACTGATTGATTCACAAAGTTTTACATAGTTCATGGGGAGAATCCTTCTGAATTGTAACCTGTCCAAGCATCATATTGTACTCTTTTCCTGCATGAGTTTTTCCTATATGGTTTCTCATGAAAGGTTTTTAATGAGACAATATCAATACGAGTGAATGCCATGTCTTCTAATTTTCCCCAATGGGGTTTTTATAGGGAGATACTAAATGACATAATGTTGTCTCTAAGCTCGAATACGGGTTTCCCCTTTAAGGGATTTTTCTCGTGTGAGTTTTCAACGAGATAATATATGATCCATGCTATATCAAGTTCTCCTGATTTTTTCACTGGGTTTTTAAAGAAGATTCTACTATGGTGTGCGCTGATGATCAGTTGATCAAGGGGGAGTGTTGAGAATCAATTGATGATCAACTGTTTGCACCCCATCATGTTCAAGGGACACATCCATAGGACGTGTCTATTGGACGCATCCGTACGGAGGCACCCCTTCAAGGCACCCTTTCAACTATTATAAATATGTACCCATCACTATCAATAAAGATTGACAGTTCATTACATTGTGTCCCACAATTTCACTTTCAACAATCATAATACAAAAATACTAGTTACAGAATTTCGGCGTTTCTGTCCTTTTGTTATAATTATGAGCATATATAATTTGCAGGGTCTGGTCGACATGTGCAGATAAAAGGTCAGCAAAATAGGATGTGTTTTTTGCATTTTTTTGAATGTATAAATTGTCTAGATTGGTCAGTTTGGAGTCAATAGGTAATAGTACAAATTTTAGTTAATGTAGTGCTTTTAGGTTTGTCATGTCTGTTGGTTTTTTTTTAAGTAGTGGAAAATTTAGTTAAACATCTGATAAGAATTACACTTTGATTATCTTGCTCTTGTCACCCCTCCTGCAATATGTGTACAAATGTGTTTACAAACGTAATTGAATCTCCAGCCCTGAGTTATCCCTAAAATTCTCTAGAGCTCCTTATTATATCAGACTGGCGAGAGTAAAATCTCCTTTGATCAAACTAGGAAAGGCTCGCAGTTCATCAACAAATGGGGGACACTTTCACTAGAGTAATTACCCAGAGCTGAATAAATTCGCCATGCGGTTCTAAATGCTTTGTTGGTTAGACGTCATTTCACAAGTTGCGTCTGCTAAAGTAAAGTGTCACTGAAGAAGCAAATGGCATTGAAGGATCTAGGCTGCGAAGACATAAGTACGACTTTGGCCGGTCTTTTACAGGGTGTATATTTAACCTCCAGAAAAAACGGTTTATATATACCTAAAGTGTTATACTACCTCCCACTAGTATTTAAGATGAATTGATTCACACAACCAGCGGCTCATCGATGCACATTTACAACTTTGCTACTAGATGGAATCCTTTGATCAGAAGATGCCACCATAAATCATAAAGGGCATTCATGGTGCTAACACTATATGCAGCTACTGCCAACAGTGTGGTGTAAAATTACTTACATGTACTGCCAGCAGCACGGTATATGGCCGTAAAGAGCAACCCCGAAGGAGGAGTAAATTTGAACCATGGCTGGAGACAATACCATCTTCATACCATGGATAACTCTGTTTTATCTTTTTTACTGCAGGGCAGGGGCATGTTGTGACAGAGAGTAGTTTGGACCCAGCAGCTGAATCTAATCTACACTAGTAATACCACAAATACAACCTGTATCTTTGTTGAGTAAAAAAATGATCTTGGAGGACACATGAATTTCACAAGGTCTCACTTTATGATCTTCCAGAATAGAATTATGCTGCAGGATCACAGAGAGAAAGAAGGAAGATGTGAAAACAGGGAGAGGGAGATGGGGGAGGAGGACGTGGGGGCCTTGTTGTTTTGCATTGATTTCAAGTAAAGAGAAGCATTGACCTCTCCCCTACTTGACGCCCCTGCTCTATATAAATTCCTAGCCACTCGCTCAACCAGACGCATCAAAGCTCATCTCCTTTGCTCGCTCCTCCTCTCCTCACAGCCTCCAGGCTTCAGCAGGTAGTAGTAGCATTTGTGCGATTGTATTTTCTTCTGTCTTGTTCATGGAAGTGTCTAAGTTTCCAGCTTTGATCGGTAGTGGCCTAACTGTGGATGTGGGGAGCATCATACTGGTAGACTTGAGGCGTTTTGGGTGAACAAAAGAAGTACCTGCTAGACCATATAACAAAATTCGCTGGCTTATTGATGAAATTTCAGAGGACTGCTTAACGAAGTCCTTATCTTTATGTCTGCACATGATAAGAGCAAGAGCACATTATTTGTATTCGTTGCATGAGATGAGGACTACTAATAAATAATATAAAGATATGAACCGAACATGCTCTGTCTACAATTTAACAAAGTGTTCTGCGTGAGACTTACAGAACGAAAAATAAACTGTTTTGGCAGCCTCAAACCTAACCATAGTAGAATAAACTCTTTTAGCCTTATGTTCTTCTATACTATGGCACACAAATAACAAAGCCATATGCAGAAGTTCAAATAGAGGGCATGATAAAAACCAGGTGCCCATAATAATTATCAAAGCAGCAAAGGAATATTAATGCAAGCATATCACCAAAAGATCAGAAGGAAAATTCTAAAATGTAACTTCAATATCACTTTAGTTGTCGCATGCAATCTTGACGTCTTAACTCTAGGCCTTCTGCAAAAATATTACTTTTCCTTAAGCAGTAATAGTGAAAATGCATGGAGATGACTTGGAATAAAGTTTCAAGAGCTACCAAAGATTGGAAACAAGCATCCGTCGATCTCACTTTATCCCTTCTTGCACTAAATGTTCGCTAATGCCATCAAGCGCATCTTCTATAAAAGCCAAAAATGGTAACAATTGTTTAAAAATGTTTAATCTTGTTTATTCTTATGTCAGGCCTGAACGCTGAGACATGGAGCCTCACCTATGATCCCAAAGTAAATGATGCGTGAAACACAATGTATATATTCCTAGTGATTTCTAGAATAAGAATATATTCACATGTTTAATGTAATCAACTTCATGAGTCATATAGAGCTTCTTTTCAGTCGCAAAAAAAAAAAAAAAAAAAAAAAAAAAAAAACTGAGGGAGCTTAAGTGAGTTTGTAGAATAAAAATATATTCATAGTTATCCCAAGAAATATATTCCTAGTTATCCCTCATATCAAAGATAGAATTTCATCCACGCCAAATATTCTCCCAAAAAAGAAAAGATAGCCGTAAGTGCCCTACACCACGGTTATGTGTCACGTAGTAGATGCCTTTGGTCACTATAAAAAGAACACCAGATGAGCACCATGAACTCAAGGAGACAAGAGTGCCACACAAAATACTAACAAAAAACCTCTGACTCACTGCTCATACGTGCAACATCGGCCGACATGTCTGCCGACGGGATGAGCAGAATCTTCACCCCGTGGTGCAAGGCAAGGACCAGAAGAACAGCATGAACAGCATTCTGGTAGAGAATTCTGAATTTAACAATAAGAGCACGTTTTTCAAGATTGGTTAACTGAGCATGTTTTTCTTTCTTCTTGTAGAATGATAACTCTGGCGACAATACCAGTGTCCCTGTGACTGGCGCCACATGGACTGGTGGCTCGTACTTTAGTGGTAACTCTTTTAATGTACCACCATGCCCTCAGGTGAAAAATATACAACCACATTCATGCCTCGTGCATATCTAGCAATATTTTTGCTTTCCTTGGCTGTTATCAGTTCATCACAGGAAATATTTCTCATTGACATTGCGCACATAAGTTTAACGGTGACTTAATTGAAGATCTTTCACATTAAGTAGAAAAGTACAATCTGGCATGGCTTGTATGGGAACACGATAATTTCATAAAATCCTACAGGGTTAATTAATTTCCTTTAACTTAGGCATCTATATATTCCATGGATCCTCTTGGTTGGAAGTTTTGAAATATTTTAATCGAGGCACATGCAATAGATTAATGCACGGGAATTCAACCTTTTGAATGTCTCATGAAAAAACTACAGTCTTCAAGGTATCGAAATGTTCTTGAGCATGAATTTTGTTGGTTTGGGACAGTAGAGTTTAGATCACAAATTTCAAAAGGAATAATATGCATCTTTCCCCAGACTTAATATAGACTATTAAACGTACAGTTAGTCTCTGCTATGTTTTCATATTTTTTTATGTTACTAATAACGAATATTTTTTTGCTTTCTCAATCTTAGCTTCCAAGCCACTCTACCTCTGGCATCGGGCGAAACTCCAACTTCTGAGGTGGAAGTGGGAGGAGGAAACTGAACTAAATAGTATGAGCTTGCAAGAATAAAAGTGCGCATACTACTACGTACGTCCAAATAAAACCATCAGACCTCATGGAGTTCTCTATGTATGTTAGAATAAAATCCATGGGCCACGATAGTTCAGGGCTTCAGTGAAAATTGGCAGTTAGGACATCTGGCGTAGACTTAATTACAAGCTCTGATCAATGCTTGGCCATCTGTTATGCTCCATAGGTGCAATGAAGGTCTTCATATTCTGAAATGTGTGAACTGAGCTATGTGTTTCATTATTGTGAAAGAAAGTATTGCGCTTGTATTTTTGTGTGCGAGCCGGCACCACATTTTGTTACCTCGTCGCAGATAGAAATCTTCTTCAAAGGAAGGACGAACCTCGCATGTGGACAAATAGTAAAGCCCGGCAATATGATGTGAACTATAAAAAAAAAGTTGTTAATTTCATTCTCAATTGTAGCATAAGCCCATAAAATTTTGAATACTAAAAGATAGGGAAATACAATACAAAGCGTCTAGAAGAACATTTACTCCACAATTTGGACAGAAATGGAGTTGTGAAATTTGTTATAATTAGGCAATATCAATGTTAAAGAAAATTTGTGTTGACACAAGCATTAAAAGATAAAAATGCGTATGAAATGAGATAAAACACAGAAAATAATGGTATACATACGACAGTGTTGTCACTATTTCAGAGATATTATTCTATCAATATATAGTATAGACACATATTTAATATTAAACGACATTCAAGGAAGTGGACAATGAATGCAATCCCATAAATAAATTAAATGGGAAGGTTAGACTAATGCTATCAACACAATTTCAGGAAAATAATATATTGTATCAAGTAGAGAAGTAGGCAACAGCTTAAGACTGAGCAGGATGGTGGCAACACTTCATGCTCCAAGAGATGAGATCAGTTCCGTTTGTGAAGGAAATGGGCGGTTCCGGATGAGGGGCAGAAGCTAAGTAGAAGGAAGCCTCCTAGAGTCGCTGCTTTTGTCGAAATGTTGGACATGAATGGCGCGTTATCTGGTTGCATAAGTATGTTGTTTTTATGAACCCTTGTTGCCAATGCTTTTACCTCGCCGATTTACGGAGAGGTATTAAGCGTGCGTTGAATGGGGGTCAAAATCGTTATTTGAGCCGATGATCTAGAAAAAAGTATTAAACATATATCCTTCGTCAATGGTGACGTACGTAGATGATAGTCTACAGTTGATGACATTTGGTTTGAAGTGTATGAGAATTTTAGTTCCCGTTACATAAAAAATAGAATTTTAGTTCCCATGGATGGTTTGGTAAACATTATACTACTAAGCATATGAAAGTTCATGCTACTCCATCCAAAACATGCTAGGAATGCTTATGAACAGTAACAATTAATTGCACATACAAAAGGACCTCACTCAACGCAAAACCCAGAGATTGACATGTAATTGTTTTGAACAGTAACACAGATCCATCCCTGAAACAGGTGATTAGAGAGAAAATTTAATCCAAGAGAAGGATTGCTTACTCGTAAAAGGTTCAGTCAAAATTTCGAATGGGTCTTCACCCCAGAAAAGAATTGAAACTAGAGCCGGATCTGGATGCTAACAAAGACTAGAGAATTCCTTCTCTCACTACTACAAAACAAGCCAACAATATCAGGGGTCATTTTCCAGTAATAGCGGGCACCCAAAAAACGCTATTGCAGGACGACGTTGCTGACATCATCAGGTTGCAACGCTATTGCAGGGTCACTGTAATAGCGGGCGTTGATGACATCAGCGACGCCCGATATTAAAAATGGACTATAATAGCGGGCATAATGACGTCATCGTTTGGCTGATATTGAAAATGTTACAGTAATATCGGGCATAGTGACATCATATTTGGCCCGATATTACTGAGCACCTCAGCCCAACTCAAGGCCCATAGCAGCCCGCTTATATATATATACAATCCCTAGGGTTCTAAAATTTTCTAAGTCCCCTCACATGCTCCACCGGTCGCCGCTCTCTCTCTCTCTCTCTCTCTCTCTCTCTCTCTCTCTCTTCTGCCCGTGCGCCCGCACGCACCGCCGCGCTGAGCGAGGGCGCCGCAGGGGCTGCGTGCCTCACGGCTGAAGCCGCGCGCCCGGAGGCGCCGCCGAGCACGCCCGCCAAGCCGCGCGCATGGGGGTTCGCCGTGGGGACCGCATGCCGGAGGGTGTCGCTGTGCCGCGCCCCTTCCCCGCGCCGCACGCCCTCGTCGACGCCGGATCCGGCGAGGAGGCTGCCGGATCCGACGCCCGCAGCGTCGCGCGCGTCCCCACCGCCCCCTTCCCGGCGCTCCTCTCGGTCGCCTGCCTCCGCGGCGTCGCGCCCCTTCCCCGCTCTTCCCCACGCTGCGCCGCCGATGAGGACGCCGGATCCGGCGAGGAGGCGGCCGGATCCGACGCCCACCGCGTCATGCCCCTCCCCGGCGGCGGATCCGGCCAGGAAGCAGGCGGCAGCAGCGGTTCCGGGCCACGACGCGGGTGTCAGCAGCTGGTCAGGGCTGGGCTTGGACTGCCCTAATTTTTTTTTTTTCCTGTATCTTAGTAGTATCGGGCAACAAATCCTCTACTGTAACCCTTCGATTTTTAATAACGTCCACGTAATATCGGACGATTTGCCCGATATTACAGGGCGTTTTTGCCCGATATTACAGGGTGTTATTCTACTAGTGTCTGTTTCTCGCGTGGTTCAGTGCCACCAGTTATGGTCGGATGACAGACTCGGCATTGCTTTGCTGCTCCGTGGAGGGGCACTGGAAATGAACAGATATCAGGCGGTAGTGTTAGGGTTCGGTAGCCCGATGGTGGTGGATCAACCGGGCATATCTGTAGCTGACCCGTCCCAGCGCTGAGAGAGAGAGAGAGAGATGGACAGCGTCGATGGCCACAATTCAACCGAGACAAAATTTATAAGGAAATTGAGAGGGCATCAGTTACCAAATTGTAGATCAACAATGGTTTAACATTTGAATGGCAGTACAGAAAACTGAGAAACGCAAGCACAACGCATGGCTGTTGGGTTGCCTGCCTAATTAGTTTTCATGCCTAGTGCTCATCGGGAGAAGGACGTTGTTAGCATGGTCATGGATTAAATCCATTTGGCTTGTGAATGCTAGCAGGTGTAGAATTACTTGTCATAACGGCCATGATGCTGGGCAAAATTGACATGAATGAATTTAACATTCAGGAAGAAAACTAACAATCGGATCTAAGAACTGATGATCCAAGGGTTAGAATAGCTCACAAATGATGCTAATCTCTAACATCCATTCTTCATCTAACGGTTAAAATTATTTAAGATGATGTGGCATAACGTGGAAGCAGAGATAGAATTTAAAGACTCTGAGTGGATTGCATCTTTTATATATAAGTAGACTAGCATAGAGGCCCGAGCAATTGCAAGGGCTAGATACTGCATTAAATATTATAACATATAAAGTAAAGGTAGTTGTACTTATCTTCTTCCCTTTTGCCCAATTTTCTCTATTCACTATTAGTAACTTAGACAGGACAATCCATATTTTGTAAAAAAAAAGAAAAGAAATCAATGCAAAGGGCTGCAGCATTTCCATTGAAAGAACTGCGTTTAAACCCCTATACTATTGATACCACTACGCCTTATGACCCTTTTTTAGACGAAATATGACTTGTACTCCCATTGAGTTTACAAACAAGTATTTGTATTGAAATAATAAGTAAATAAAGAGAATTTGACAACTTAAAAAACCTGAAGGTGTGTATATAAAATGCCCCCTAATTTGTAGGTGGACTTTTTTTTTGAATTCTCTAGTAAAAATATACACAAAACATATTGTTCAGGTTTTTGTTATTTCTAGAATAACCAATATAAGAACAATTCATTTGGGAAAACTTATGAAATTGCTTTGCTGGCAATGGCACTGCTATCATTGAAGTCATTTTGATCACTCAAATTCGTTGTCATCCTGTTTGAATGACAAAATATTGATTGGGCACCTGCATGGTAATTATGTTTATATGTTGTCTTACAATGAAATATTTTGTACGAGTAGAGGTATGGCCTATGTTCTGAAGTAATTTTGTTGACATTTATACTATTACAATATGATCTATGCTTATATACTTTTGGTTCCAAGATATGCTATTAACTTGACGAAATCAAACCCCCTTTCTATTTTTTAATAAACTTTTTCTTTGTGCCAGTCAAATTATAGAAATTTATAACTAATATCTATCCTGTAACACACTACAAAATATATGATCTAACTGGCTGTCCAATTACTGGGAGCTATATATATTTGTTTTCTTGCACTGAGTATTTATGTTGACTAATCAGATACGAAATATAGGAATAATGTTCAGCCAACTTTTATTCCACCCAGTTCTATTCAATCATATACCATGTCATGCCCATCAAGCATTGACCAAAGAATAGGAAACGACCCTGACACACAGCATAGAGAAGCGATAATACATACCACCCTTTGTTTCTCGAGTCCGTTGGTGCCATATGCTGCCGTATATACATCAAACTAATGGATATGGGAAAAATAATTAAGAAAATGATCCTGGGTGCGTGTAGATCAGTTGCGCTAAATTATATTACACTCAGCAAAGGGCGCACGGCAAAAAAAGGCGCCGGTAAAGCACTCTTTGCCGAGTGTTTTCCATCGAATACTCCGAAAGGGTTTGCCGAGTGTTTGAAATGGCACTGTAATTTTTTCAGAAAAAATAAAAAAATGCCTGCTGCCTGCCGCCGCCCGCGCCCTGCCTGACGCGCCGCCCACCTGCTGCCGCGCCGCCTTCCTGCCACCCCCGCCTGCGTGCCGCCACACCCGACCTGCTGCCGTCGCTTGCCTGCTACCAGAGATCCGCACGCGCCATTGCTGCAGATCCGTGCCCCGATGCCACGGTGCCAGAGGTCCACGCGCGGTCTCCCCACCGGATCCCGCCGTCGCCGCTCCGTGCCCCGATGGCCGCCGTCACGCCTCACCCCGCCACCTCTCCTCACCTTAGGAGGTGAGGGGCGAGCGGAGGGGGAGGAGAGGGCAGGTCGGGGAGGGAGGGGCTGACGGAGAGGAGAGGAGAGGAGAGAGGGAGGCGCGGCACGGTGAGGAGAGAAGGAGGGGCAGGGCGGCGCTGAGGTCATGAGGAGAGAGGGACGCGCGGGGCAGTGAGGAAAAAGAGAGAGGGAGGGGTGGGGGCCCGTGGATAAGAAAGATCTGGACACCCACTAGATCCATTTGCCGAGCACTCGACAAATCTTCTATTTGCAGTGTGCACTGTCCTCGTACTCGGCAAATATTTTTTTTGTCAAGATAAAAAATTAGAAAGTATTAAAAAATTCAAAAATTATGAAAATTTAACATGACATGATTTTATTTGATTTGTTACCTATATAAAAAGAAGTGAAGTCAAATTCAAATTCAACCTTCAACTTTGCTTCAAACCTTAACGACTCATTCTCAACTCTTTGTTTATTCAACATACGTGACAACTTTTGCTCCTCTACATGTGATATCATGATTTCATGACAATTCTCATAATTTTCAGTCTCCGTGTGATTTTATAAAATTTAAATAAAATTTGACCACACGTCCTTGGTGATATTTCATGTATAAGATTCACGAAATTTCCTTTCATTTCTTGCATGTGGCCTCAAATTGGATTCACTTTGTTCTATTATTTGAATCACTTGTACTTCAAATTTTACTTTTCACGAGAAAATACATTGAATGAAATAAATTAAACAAATATAGCAAACGGATCAAAAAATATTCCAAATTTCAACATGAAGTACCATGAACTATCTGTGGGCTCAATAAAAAATTTGGAGGCAGAAAAAGTAAGAAAAAATATTTTGCCGAGTGCCCATAGAAAACATTCGGTAAATTGTCATCTTTGCCGAGTGCCACGAAAAACACTCGACAAAGAGCTCAATTTGCCGAGTGCCCAATAAAACACTCGGCAAAGTGGCCTTTCCGCCGAGTGTTTTGTTTTGTGCCAAGTGCCTATTATCTGTGTACTCGGCAAAGGCCTTAAATGCCATGTGCTACCTCTTTACCGAGTGTGTGGGACTTGGCACTCAGCAAAGAGAGCCTTTGTCGAATGCCCGATGTTTTGCACTCGGCAAACATGCGGTTTCCCGTAGTGCCTGATATGAAAGAACCAGTCGAGCACTTGAGATACATACCTGGCTGCCGACGTTACTCAGCATGCGCCTGAGCCGCTGCCTGTCCATGCACCGCTCGTGGCCGACGTTACTCTGCATGCACCACGTACTGCATGTGCATACAGCCTGGTGCATATTGAACATCGATCCCAAAGCTGCTTTTGTGGTCTGTCGGTACTCGGCTGCATCTTTGTATTGCTTCCGCGACGTTGACCCAGGGTCGCTCCTGAGTTTTGATGGATCCGGGGCGAAACGAAAAATGAAGCCCCCATTTGATGAAGACATAAAAAAGTCAGATAAAAAAAACCGTTCATTTGAACAGTTTAGAGCCGAGAGGAAGAAGAACACAATAGAGGGGTTGGCGAGAGAAATGCTTTCAGCAACATTTCTACCTATCTAAACCGTGTGCGGTTTCTCAGCATTTGATTGGTTGAGATACTGTTGATCAGCGTTGTACCGTCCATCACCAAATGGACGTCTCCAATATCCTCTGTACGAGAGCACGAGAAGCTTCAAGCTCCCCGGTCGGCGGCTCGGCGCCTTCCCTGATCCCCGCCGTCCTCCCTTGCCCGGCGTTCTCGGCCCCGGCGCGACCAAGCCAGGGCCACACGCCCACACCGCGATATTGTGCGCTCTACCCCCGTAGAGTGTTCCTCGGCTTCCCCGGCCCGTCGTGCGCTCTTTGCCCAAGATTTCCCAATCCGTTGAGGGCGTCCGGCTGTCCTGCTGCCCCAGTTCCTGCCGGACCCCTGTACACCGCGCCCCTCCACTTTTTCCTTGGCCGGGAGGTGGCTCTGGATGCCGCCATTGACCGTGTTATTGGTCAGGTCTGGTAATTGAGGGATCGTCAAGTCTCCAAGATTCTGCATGCTGCGGGATGCTGGCTATGAAGTTGTACAGGATGAGCTGCTCGAGTTGTTCAATCGATTCATTTCGTACACGCTCTCCTCGCTTCATTACACAACTCCTCATTGGTAGCTGCATCGCCACTAGAAGAAGCTTTTCCGTTGAAGCCAGCAGGTATATAAGAAGTGACAATTGTATTTCTACCCCTACTTCGAGTTCCACGAAGGACCTGCCTTGAACACATGTTGTCGTTTTCTCTGTTCTAGCATTGGCCCATGCCCTGCTCAGCAATCCATGGCAGTGGCCATCGCCTCAGCCGCATGATGGGCCTCAAGAAGACGAGCTGCTCCAAGCTCCATTCACAAGTCACAACGCCAATGGTCGCCTCCAGCACCACCCCTTTTCGCCCGGCTCAGTTGTTGTGATCAATTCTACCTAAGATTCAAGTGTTGTGCCGTAGGCAAGTAGATACCGCTTGCAAAGTGTTCGATAAAATGTCAAACCTGCCGTACGTGCTTAAACATGCCTATACGAAATATACTTTGATTTCCTGATACCCCAATTCGAACAGTCAATTAACTTATACAATATTCTAATCACGGCAATTGCTCAAAGTTGCCTCTGTTATTTTGCATGGAGTTGTTAATATGCATCCATTGCAAATTGCATTGATCCTCACAAGGTACTTATATAAAAAAACGGTGGAGGGGTCCGACCACTTTGGGTCTTTTGAGTTGTTAGAATTTCCCATTCATATATAAATATAATATTTATTACCTCTGATTGTGTGACATCACAATTTTTTATCAATGCAAATTAGGGGTCCTATAAAATTCTCCTCACATTGTAGAGCCACAAAAGTATGTTGACGATCACATGCAAATGGGTTTTGGTGGTTATTTAAATCAATTAAAGGTGCAATTGAACTACAAGTCACAATTTCACCTTACAAGTGGACCCCACCCTGCAAGTTTGTTCAAGCGCATGACAAAAGAAAAATATGAGCCAAGCCCCATCATTTTTCTCAAAATTTAAGTGCACCAAATAAATCAAACAAACTCAGGAAATCAGCTTATTTGGAGAATTTTATCTATTTTTCCAGGGATGGTTCATTGGCAGTTTGAACCCCCAAAAATAGTGTCAATCATGAGGATTCCAAATATAATTTTATTTGGAATTTTTAGGTAACAGAAATATTTTATTTCAATTTTTGAATTCACTCCTCATTCGAAAACCAACGCTAGAGGACAAAGACCGCGAGGCCCACCTGCCCGCAGCACGCGCGCGCGCGCGCGCGCCGCCCGGAGCCGTGCGCTGTCGGCCACGTGGCCAGCGATGCCCGACGTCGCACTCCGGCCGGCCGCCACGACCACCCCGACACCCTCCCGGCTCTCTCTCCCTCTCACCATTTCTCCCTCTCCCTCGCGCGAAACCCTAGCTCCCCTACCTCCGTTTCCGCCGCCCCGAGCTCGCCGTTCGGCCGCTCCGCCAACCGCCGTGACCGGATCTGCCGCCCAACACCTCCGCAAGCTTCCACTCCAGTCTCGGGACCCATTCATTCGCGTTGAACCGAGGCGAGCTCCCGGGACTTGGCGTTTTGGTGAGGAGCGCACCCCGCCGGAAGCCGCCGTCTCGCCGTGAAATACGCCGCCTCCGGTGAGCTCCACTCCTCCCTTGTGGCTCCTTTCCGTGCGCAAGTCTACATCGCAGCCCACCCCCCCCCCCAACCTTTCCTTTGCCTCTTGTACGCGGGTCTCGCCGGCAAGAAGCTTTTCCCCGCCGCCACCGTCGGCCAACTCCAAGCCGTCCATGCCGACCATCTTGCCGCCTGCTCCGTCAAGCTTGGCGACCTCGACGTGCAAGACCCCACGCCGGCGAAGCTCCCGGGCGACGAAGTCGACGACGTCACCGCTCCGGCCGCCGGTGCGACGCCGCCGAACCCACCGCCACTCGCCGCACGCCGCCGACCCCCTCCGGTGAGCTTCCCACCCCGGTGACCTCGCCGTCGTGATCCCCATGCCGAGTCCTGCCCCGTGAGCATGTTACCGTCGCGGAAGGCCACCGCCGGCGAGCTCTCCGGCGACCGCGCCGGCGAGCGCACTCGGGCTACGCCGGCAGGCCGAGTGGGCCACGCGCGCGTGTGGCTAGGCCGCGCTTGCCGCTGCTGGTGGGTCAAGCCCACGGCTGGGCCGCGCACTCACCCGCGCTGGGCTGAGCCTACGAGGCCGGCCCAAGTGGGCCGAGAATCGGCCCAATACCCCTTTAAACCCTTTTCTTTTTCCAGAATTTGATTTAATTATCAGAAATTGATCATAATTTCTATAATTCATAATTAAATCTCTGGAGCTCCAAATTTTGTAAAGTAAATTTTGTTAGGACGCTAATTACCTACCCAATCCAATGGTAGAGTCTGTTGATTAATCAGTTAAGGAAAATTGATGATAAATACCCAAGTGTAGATCAAGGATTAATTCCTAATTAATTCTTGAAGCATCAATTAAACCTGAAACTTGGCATGCTTGATCATGGGCCAATGTTCTATGATCAGTAAGCCACCCCAAGTGCCGACCTAGCACATTTTTCCGTCAAGTGTATTCCTTTTCCAATGAGCATGAATTGTCAATTTCAATACTTCATGGGAATTAATGAAGTAAATAGCTAGTTAATCACCGTTGAGCAGCGATCCTCCCTACCCTAGTAGTTTGACCTTGTAATTCGTAGCTTTGTCGTTGTGATGAAATTCACACGTATTCTATAAGGATGATTTTCGAACTTGCTCAGTTAGATGCATGTTTTCTGTATTTCTCTAAAACAACACATCATCATGCATTCATGTAGGTGCGGAGGTGAACGTGATGACCGTAGAGGAGGAGACTACCCCGCTGCTGCGAGAGCCCGCTGCTGAGGCTCGAGTTCCGGGCAAGCCCCGGTGCACAACTTTATGATTCTAGGGTTTTTATGTCTATATATGCTTGCAGGTTTGATTGTGCATTTAGGTGTGTAGGAGTTGTGATGAAACCCTAGTATGCAGTAGGACTCTTTAATACCTTGATTAGAAGCTTTCGCTAGATGCTTGCTAATTAGGGTTACGAGTCGATCGAGTGGTACGGAGACCACTCGTAGTATAGGATAACTGCTGTCCTAGACTTGTTGGTAAGACAGAAGAGTTGGAAAGAAATTGGAGGCCGGACGGGCAACTTAGGTGGAAAGAGAAGAACTCACTAGTCTTCAAGGTGGTAGCCCCGTCTCGTGCACACAAGGACCGCGTCGTGTCCGGCCCATAGGGATAAGCTTGAATGTACTGCTTGCATGCTGGTGTTGTTGGGCCCAGTAAACCGACGTAGCGATGGAGGCTGTGACGCTAGGGAGATACCCTATCCCCTTGGTTACTAGGCAGAAATTTGGGAGGAGAGTAGGGAGCACTCTACTCACGGATGACGTCCGGGACGGCATCGCGTGAGGGATCCTATTCGGGGGCAATAGGCCCGACTAGCGTTACAGCACTTGAGCGAAAGGTTGTCTCATGCGGCTTCCGGGAAGCGCGTATGTGACGTGCAATCATGTTTCTCCTGCAGGATGTACATCGATTCGAATTGTTGTTCCTCACAGTAATGAGTACCACTTATCTCGTCCGCCGGAATGTAGTAAGAAGAGAAACATGATGTTACTTGTAGACTGGCTTAGTTGCTTAGAATCCTGTTATCCCCTAGCCTTTGCATGTCTAGGAGTCGGCTGTAGTTGGCCAACTTGACGGGTCAGTCTTGCTGAGCTTTAGTTGCTCGGGGCTTTGCTCTACGTTGTTTTCAGAGGACCCCACCGAGCACGCCATTGCGGGAGGAGAGATGTGGGCGGACCAGGCCGCCGATAGAGGAGTCTACACATGGGAGTGGTGCGGCCCCGAGGAGTAGCTAGGAGTTACTTGCCGGCAAGGTGTATAGGGCAACACACCCGTCTCTGCCGGATGCCTGTGTGTATCGCCGATAAGAGGGAATGTATCGAACCTTGTATTTATCTATGTTGAAACTAATGATGTAACTTAATGCTTCCGCATTTGTGCGACTCTGATGTAATATGATGATGATGGATGTACCTACTGTATTTCCTATATCTCTCATGTTAAGTTTATGTTTGTATGTTGTAATATCGGGCATCACAGCGCGTGGTGCCACCCAAGATGATCCTGGAGACAGGAACGTCTCCTTGTGAGACGGTTCTGTCACAGATTGGAACAACAAAATAACCTTTTTTCATGTCACCGGCACAAGATCCAAATATTATATTTATATATGAATGGGAAATTCTAACAACACAAACATTTCGGATATACTGTTACCATTTCCACTTTTATGACCCTATCCGCAATTCCCTGGAGAGAAAAAATCTATGTTGGCCTAAATTTTCGTATTATCTACAATTTTTTTCATTTCCAAGTGATAGCAACCTGATCTCTTTGCATTAACTAACAATTTAGCATATAAAAAAATGGGAGACTTTCTGTGTGTAGAAAGTCTTTGGTGTCCACCTGGCTAAAACTAACATGTAGTGTCCACTAACTGAGCTCTGGCAACATTCATTTGACGTTTGTAAAGGAGGCTTTTTCTCCTGTTTGACAGAGTCCATTCATTGGAAGTAAAAAATTCCAATTCGATGAAATGGACATCTGGTATGGAGTTTTATATTGTCATCTCAACCAAATAGCATTGAAATTTCTTTCTGCTCGGCAGCAACAATTTGCTTCAAGCTCTACGATATTCACTGCTGATACTTGGCTCTTTGCAAGCTTATCTGAAGAACAAGTTTTTTTGAAGAGGTGCCTTTTCTGCCGGTGAGTTTGTTGAAGTTCTCCTTGAAGAGGTGCATTATGAGTCAACAATTTTTTAATGAGGCCAAAGAATGTGCTGCATAAATCATTGCTTCATAGGAGCCTCGTTGCTTTGTCTTGGCGACAAGACTTATCGATGCTGCACTTAATTTCCAAGTGATAGTATGCCAATATTACCTGGTCTCTTTGCATTTCCAAATGCTCAACACGTATATATGAATTTCCTACGGAGTCCATATGATCCTTTTTGTATATTTTAATGGTTGCCACCATCAATTCTTTGTGCATCATTCTGTTCTTAGGAATATAGTTCCTCAATAGCTTACAGCCACAAATCATGCAAATGTGTTGTGATGTATCTGATTAGGTAGCTCTTATGCAGCTGCGTGGTGAAAGTCAAATACTGAGAAAATATCAAGGCCATTGATCACAGTAAAGATAAATTCTGTAGTTTATCCTACTGGATAAAGAACTTGAAATTATTTTGATGTGATAACTTATAATTTTATTATCTAAAACATAAATTTTCGATTTTTAAATGAATACAAATAGTCTCATTTTGTTGACAAATCTTTCGTGTGCTATTGAAGGTTTACTTAATATCGGAATGCAAATAATAATAATTCTATAATGGTTGACCCAAGATCACAAGGGGCATCATACCAAAATAGCAACATATGCGCGGCCAATTTTTTCTTGTTGGATTTATGAGTTGGTCCCTCCACACAACATTTCCATGCTGCTACCCACACGCTGGCTGAAAACATAGGCAGCCTATGGCCCTGTTTGGGACAGCTACTCAGAGTAGCGCTTATGTGGAAAGCCTGATTTCTATCAAAGCCGCTAGCAAGGGAATCATGTGGAGAAGAAACTTCCCGTTTGTCCTCCGGCAGAAGCGCTTCCGCTGCCCAGAATCCGTGGCGCCACCGCCGCTCTCGCCCACAATCTCGCGCCTGCACCACAAACTATGACCAACAACTTGCGATTGTGCCGCCCTCCACCCCCACTACTCCTCGCGCTCGTCCATCCCGTCCACGTCGCTGGGTTCGCCCGCATGGTGGTCGCCGCCGCCGGCATCGCCAGGGGCGCGGGTCGTGGGTCGCCGTCTGCCGGCACGAGCATAATGAGAGCGATGAACTCTAGAAGGCGAGCTCCTCCGGCAGGGCTGACACACGAGAGGGGTGGGGCGGAGAGCTCCTCCGGTGGGGCTGACGCTTGAGGAAGTGGATGGCCAGGTCCTCCGACGCGGGCTGATGCTCGAGGAGGGATGAGCGGCGAGCTCCTCGATCGCGTGGACCAGGCGAGGGACGCCTCCTCGGAATCGTGGCTGCATTCTGCCAAGCGACTCGTCGACGGATTATTCGTTCTATTGTTAAATCGGTGTCGAGGAAAATCGCGTCGGTGGAAAGCGGAGGGAGAATCGCCCCGTTTGGGGCGCTTTGCCACTTCCGTCCGATGGAAGCATCTCGGAAGAAACTTATGTAGCCGCAATGTTTATAAAAATACAAAAAAAAACTTATATAGAGAATTGATATGGTACACATAGACATTAATTTAAAAGTTTAATTGCATGTATGTTGGTAGATAAAAATAGCAAACAATTTACAAAGTTTGTTTTTTCCATGAAATAACTAAATGAAAATTTATTGGGGCCTATTCTAGACGCCATTTTGACCCATCGAGTCGGCTTTTTGGCCCATCAAGCCCGACAATCGTGGACCTATAAAGAGCGCGCGCGTTGTGTGGTGGGGGTGTCACCCAACCCTAACCCTCACTCCCCCACCTCTACCCACCGCACCTCCTCCTCGTCCTCCTCGCATGTGGGTGGGCGCCACCGACCCCTCCTCTTCCTCCTCACGCACGGACAGGCATTGCTACCACATACTCCTCCTCCTCACGCGTGGGCGGTGTTGGTTGTTTCTACGCACCCACTTATATACCGCAAGAGCACGGTGTACATTGTACTTTCTTTTCTCGGAGTATTCCAAGGTTTAATCGAATCTACAAAGACTAATGGGAGTTAAGAAGTATTATCGATAAAAGATCTAATTAATCTACTGTTGTTCACGAGAGAATGAGAGGGGTGCCGATCGGCACGTTGGCTGTGTTGGTGCCAATCGGCGCACTCGAGGTGCCGATCGTTTCTCACTTATAGCTTAAATAAGGCTTTTATGTCACTCATGGCTTAAAGAATACCTTGTGTAAGTTAGCCTGATATCTACTATTTGAGTGTTGGTCGTTTGTATGCATCCACTTATATACCGCAAGAGGACGAGTGTACGGTTGTAGCTCTTTTCCCTTAGAGTATTCCAAGGTTTATATCGAATCCACGAGAGAACAAGCAGGACTTTTACTATTATGAAATACTAAGTAAACGGCAATGGTTGGGTGTAGCGTGAAAGACAAGGATTAGGAATAAGAATTGCAATTAGAGGTTTTAACAAGATAATAGTGGATTGTCTCCTTAGGATTTGTTCACTAGCATGCAAATCATACTCATCAACTCGAGATGATATATTTAGTATTCTACAAGATATGGTGGTTTCGTTGACCCCGGCTTGTCACATGCAAGGGGCTAATAGGTCCCGACTGGTTTCTTGTCCTATGTGTTGATCGATAGCATAGCCGGACGTCTAGCTAAACTAATATGAAATATGAGTAGATGCATCCATCTCCATCGTAATTTAAGCATAACACATAGACTGAATATAATCATGAGAGTATCATAAGCGTTTGAGTTTACATGGCTAGATCCCTGCACCGAGAGAAGAGAATATGGGACTACTCACTCATCCTTCCATTGAACATGACCAAAGGATGAAGAGCTGTGCGTGATCGCACATGTGTCGATCGGCACGGTGATATGCCGATCGACACCACCTTCCTTTCGGTGGCTGAGTCAATGTTCGCCGCCTTACGCCGTCGCTATCTTCAAACCCTAGTTTTGTAATAGGTTATCTTCTTCGATCGTCGTCGATAGTCTCCTTTTCTTGGTTATTTTCTTCTCCTTTTATATTCGATGATTCTGACCTAGGCGGCTACCGACTCTGATTCTTAATGGATTGGGCTTCCTTATATTCCAATCTGGGCCTTGTTACGGGGCTCGCCCTGTTGCGTCGCCCTCTACACGGCCCAGATAATGCTCCGTCGTTCATCCGCCTGCCTACCCGTGCTCATAGTTCCTGTTTCTCTCTGTTTCCTGCAGTATGCACAAAAACAAGGAAACTACAAAGATATGCAATAGTCGGGGTTAAACGTTAGTCAAATCATCAAACCAAGATGCAGTACATCCTATTTTGATAACTAGATTAAGCACTTAAAAACCACCAACATTGAGATCGTAACCACAAAGCATAATTGAATAGCGTCGTGAACGGGGTTTTACTTGGATTAAGGAGAATCCAAGATGAGCAAGAACACATGCCTTTCGGATGGATGCTACGATTTATCTCTCGCCACAGGATGTGTCTACTAATGAGATAGCATCCTTGCTCTGCTTAACTATCTAAACATGCTGCGCTAGCTTAGCTCTATCACGACTAAACTACACATATAGCATCATTAAGTAACTATGATCAATACAAGGTCTGAATGACTAAGCTAATCGATTAAGATAGCATCTAAATACTTAGCCTAGAACTAAACAATTGAAATAAGCACATGCAAGATCATAGAATCCTGATAATCAAAATACGAAAATCATTCATCAACATATTCAACCATCTCGAGAGATACATAGTACAAGATTAATCACCATCTAGAAGGCCTACCTTGATGGATATCCTCTAGCACCAGTGGTTCTTGAACTCCAAGCCTACAATTTTGCGATTGTCGAGTTGGCTAGATTAGCTAAGCTAGATCTAGCAACTATAGATGATGTATAACGGGCAAGCCTCGGCGGCTCTAAACTCACGAGATTGCTGTCTCTCTGGTGACATCCTCGTGCCCCTAGGGTTTGTACAAGCATTTATATGGGTAGGACACGTAGAGGAGTCAGATTCTTAGGAATAAAGGAAGGTGCCGATCAGCACTAAGGCGGTGCCAATCAGCACTTCCCGTGTCTTGGTTGATCTCTTCTTCGAGTCAGTTCCTTAGCCTTCTATAGCTTCCATGTGGACCTTCTGCATTAGATTCTTCAGATAATGCGTTGCATTGCATGTTTGGATCTTGAAGTTTCCTTTATCTTTTCCAGACGAATATCTTCAAATATCCATGCAAGTAACTTCCTTCTTTCGTAGAATTGATCATGGGCCAGCCGAACTTGGGCCAAGGCTGCCCGGTGCCGATCAGGACAAAGGCCTTCTTCACTGCTATTCTTCCACTTGTAGCCCATATCCTCTCTGATGCTCATATTTACGCCATTTTCACATGTTTCTGGAACAAAGCTCCAGAAAAAAGCATGTACAAATATATGGCTATTTCTATAGGTAAATGGCCTAAAATGATGTCAATTATGCTCTAAATAGGGTTATTCTAGCATCTAAAGAGCCAACAACTCCCCCACACTTAAACCTTTGCTCGTCCCGAGTAAAGTAAAAGAAACAAAATCAGCATGTAAGCACTCTTCTCCATTATAAAAGCATTTCAAACCAGCAAAGCAAGTTCTATCCAACTTATTAGTCATAACTTTTCCGCTCATGTAAATCACTTAAAAGGATGTTGTGAACAAGAAGAACTATCTTTCTCAAAGTGATCTAAACAACAACTCATCTTCCAATCACTCATCCTAAAATCTACATCATAGTGATCAAGTATTTGTGTAAGGCAAATATGAGTAGCTTGGTAAGGTATTTCAAGGATATTAGACATAAATCAATAACATATTGTAAAGTTAGGAAATAGTTCTAATTGAATTTACTGAGGCTTGTCAAAAAGGCCATAAGAAATTAAGCTTTAAGAAATAAACTCACACCTTTAGATAATTGGACATGTACAAGGGAAAAGTTGACCTTCAGAAGAAATAAATTTCCCATTATCGGATTGCACATGTTTGGAAAAGATTCTTGGCTATATTGTGACAAATTCCTTTAATAATTGAGGGAATTCCTCTCCCCCACATTTAAAATTAACCTAGTCCTGAGCAAACCATATCATCAGAAATGCATCCCCTCTTTTTCCTTTCATTCATTCTGTTTATCATTTTTCTCTTTTATTCCTCATTTTTATTTTGTAAATCAGCTTTGCGTGCTGATCGGCACCGGAATGTGCCGATCAGCACAGGGGTTGTGCACACACCTATCGCTCTGGATCTTTCCTTCTCTTGTCTCAAAATAATTTTAACATAATTTATAGCCAAGAATATATTAGGATGTGGTCAAGGATTGGTAATCATAGCAAGATATTTTGAGGTTTCAGGATTGGATACTCAACGAAGCATACATAACTCCAAGGCGGAAATTAGCATAGCATGAGTAAAACAAGGCCAGAAAGCAACACAATACACAAAAGAATGTGGCCAGCTTATAAGTCTCATACCAAAAGAATTAAATCCTAACCGAACTCAATTATCAATTTTTGTCTTTCCTTGTTCAAAGGCTCATGTGAATTATTCAAATAATATGGCATTGGTAGGCATGATCACATGATAAAAACAATCCTTAAGTTCACAACATGAATGTTTTCATTTTTATAAATAAATGGTACTAAGTCATTCCTTATAAGTTGAATATATCATTCCAAGCACATGGGCATTCAAATTTTTGTTCCACATAAGAAAAATTTGCTGAATAATTTTGAAGTGTAATTTCAAATTTTATTTATGCTCAACATTCTTTGATTATCATTAATACTTCTCAAGAAAAGAACACATACACACATCACTTTTCTTTTAGAGCATAATTTTTAAAATTATATTAAGATTGAGGCTCAAATACACGGTAATGATCTTGCTAGCACACTTGCATAATTAAATCTATTACTAGCACACTTGCATAATTAAATCTACTACCACTGGCACACTAGCTTAAATAAAACACACATGATACATGGTTTCCCAACCCGCTCACACAAACATAGGGAAATAAGTAAAAAGATTGCGAAAATAAAAGAAAACACGAACCGGGAACGATACAAGTGTTGTCTCCACACAACACATCATTCGTCGAACGGAGGCGGTGGTGGAGGCTGATCAAATCCATAGAAGCCCGCCTTCAGTCGCTTGAACTCATCCTGTAACGCCCCAAATATTCGGATTAATAGCCTAATCATTAGTGTGCCTAACTAGTGGTGTTAAGTGAGAAATTAACCCTAGACTAAATAGAGCCTAATTAAAGGGAGAAAAGAAAACTGTCCAAACCAGTTCCTCCACCCACGACTCTCCCTGCCTTTTCTAATTCCCCATCCATCTTGAGTTCAAGAGAGAAACAGGAGAGCCGCCTCCCCATTGCTGGCAACTTTAGTTGGCGATCACCGCTGCACTGGTTTTCCTTGCCAAGCCACGGTAGGCAAAACGGTTTGCTGCTGGTTCATTCACCGTTTTCCTTGTTGGTTGGTCTCTCATCGATGTTGTTGATAGAAGGAAGAAGCCATGGCAGTTTGCAGCAAGGAATCGTGGTGATCCAGAGTTGAGAGAGGAGGGATCGTGATCTGTTCCAGGTATTAAAATACAGTTGATCTCCTATCTATATCCATCCTTGGATTAGTTCCAGCCATTAGCGCCTTCATCCTTATAGGAACAGACCGTCCCTGTTGTAGTCTGCTAGTTGTTTCCAATTCAGAGCAGATTAAACCAGTTTTTCCGAGGCTTAATGGTTTGAATCTGATGACACCTCCTTAACAAATCTTGTAGACGGTTTTATTATCTTTCTAATGAGTATTTAAACATAATTTTTTGTTGAGTATACCAGGAGTGACACTTCTCTGAATTTTACTGTGGAAATTGTAGTCTTTCGTCAGTTGAAGTTGTGACAGTCTGTGTTACGTGGTTATTTAAGTTATCCTAGAGGCCGAATTGGTCTTTGACGTTGTGGAATGTTTTATAGTAAATTTTATGACCTTTCTATGGAGTATTTAACGACTATATTTGGACCAGTATATTCAGTGAGATATGATTTTCTAAAAATGACTGTCCAGCAGTACGAGGACAGATTACAGTGCTGTTTTATGAACTATTTTACAGCTAGTAGATGTCGTATTTAAATTTTGTGTTGAATATGAAACTTGTAGCTTTTTATGTGTAGATGCTCATAATGTATTTATTTTCTAGCATATCCTTTATAATTTTAAAGTTTTGAAAATGTTAAATGCAGTGCCGCTGAAATTACATTTATGCCTGTTCTATTCTATCTTTCAGCGGGCGTGAGTCGTATGAGTGTTTTGCACGTGTTTGTTATGATTGGATTGGTACTGAAAATTATGTATGACCAGGCAGTGAAGACTCTCTATTGATCATTCATTGGTGAAGGCAAGTAAACGTAGCGTTGTGGTCCTGCTTTAACTCTATTATTTGAATTTTCTCCACTTAATTTGAATAATTCACACTAGCCAGATAAATTGCTAAATGGGAATTTATCTCTGTGCCATGAAGTATGTTTATGCTATTATGGAATCTATATTTATCTTGAAGTTATTGAAATTGAAGTTGAAGTATATGACAAAGTGCATACATGACATTTTTGCATTTTTGCACTTTCCATTGGATGCATAAGAAGACACCGTAGCCTGATATTGGTGCGGTAAATACCGGTACAACAACGCACATTGAATTAAGCAATGTGGTTGCAGCCCTCTAGTCCTTTTATTCGGATTTGAGGGTAGAAGAGAAGTCATGCATCGTATTACATCATTTGCATTTGCATTTGCATGGAAGTTCACATTATGAAGTTATTAATATTTATCTCACCAATTGGGGTTTTATTTCAGCTAGTACTATATTTTTGGTGCTGCTATTTAAATTATTGTTTAACTAAACTGTGATTCAAATAATATTGTTAAAGTCGTTTACTTGTTGAGGTTTTTCATAAACCTCATGCGTTTTCCTTTTTTCCCACAGGTGCTTGATTGTGGAGTACATGGATGTGGAATGTGGAGTAGCAGCACGTCACTTCATTTTCTACATGTTCATAGTCTTATCCATGCTATATAAGTAAATAATTTATAATTACCTTGGTTGGAATCTAGTACTTGAGTTGTAGAGTTTTTAAAGTTATTACTCTTATAATAGTCTGTTGAGATGTTGAACTCGTGAGGGTTGTTTTGTGATTTATCTATTGAACTATTTTTTTGCTTCCGCGTTGCTTATAATTGTTTAATTCTATCGTGATTCAATTGTTAGAGGTGTTTAGATTTTAGTAGTGTCCCTTTTGTGTGCTTATTTTCTGAGGTGTTACAGTTAGTATTAGAGCATAGGTTATAGATTTTAGGCATAGTTTATTTTGTTAAAATTTGAATCACCCTAAAATTTGACACACTTGGACTATAGGAGGGGAGTTGGTCTATTGTTTTTTATTCCATTGATATGCCTTATTTGTTGGTACTATATGGATGTGTTGGTATTGATGTTTGATTTGTATGTGGGCTGTAGATGAATCATGGCCTATATGATCCAAGAAGTTGAAAGCCTAAATGATATGCAGTTTAGCAATACAGGTGCGCTGAGTGGAGGGCCCCCACAATGCTTTGACTTGCATTGCTAAGTGAGGTTTCATGAGTGTTAGGCTTATGCCCCCAACAATCTATATTCAAAGCATGTTAGTTGAGTCACTGGATGGACTGGCCACCATACCATGCATCCTAACTACATGCTCTTTACATATCTGATTCGTGGGTCTTTGTACCTTGTCCTAATAATGAGGATGTTTTGGCGTGAACAAAGGAAGGATTAGAGACTTTTCCATGAAAGATATAGTAGGTGTTTGATGAGCACAAGACCTTAGCGTAGCGGTCCACGAGCTTAGTTGTTGTATTGATATAGTTTTCTTGGTTGTGCGTGGTAACTTGTTGAGTCATCATGATCTATGATGGTGGAATGATGCATTCTAATGCTTGTGACCTTAGCGTAGTGGTTCACTTTATGTGACGTAAGTGCTGAAGAATTAATTCTGCTAAGGACTATGTTGGTGAACCGATCCTACTTTTTGATCTCATTTAGGGATCAAATGAATAGTTATTTATGCTGATGACCCATCGATTTATATACTTGGCTGACACTAGTTATTTATACATTAATAGGTGACCATTGTGCAAAGTGAATGTAGTATGGATGAAAGACGATGGCTTGGTATTGTATAGGATCTTTAATGTTAGTCATAGTTATGGTATATTGTAACGTTCAAAACAAACAAATATAGGACTTTCCTGTTTCCTCTTACCGCCTTTTCATTATGAATCGACAAGTCTAGAATTCATTAGAATTTGGATAACAATTCAGCCACATAACTCTTGGTATGGCATTATGGTTGATATTGACCTAAGGTGCCTATTATAGGTCACTTATTTTAATTTAAGTTTTAATTATATGATAGTTTTTCTTTAGATAATGATTGAGGCCCATGGGTCCATTTTACTAGATGTATGAGGTACACAAATGTATAGATGTATAGCTGTGTAACGATTATTTGTTCATGGTTTTATGCATATCCACTTTAATCTGCTAATTGTTTTATTGTGTACAGTTTATGCTACTTCAGAATTAATAATCTTATCTTGAAGCGGGTTCAAGTAACCTTATGGTATTTGTCATCTTGTTACTGTGGATTCAGATTTACACTCCTGATATTATGTGCATGGTTTTGCATCATGGGCATATTCATGTCATGAAGAAGTATTGCAAGCCAGGTCGGTGAGAGAGTTATTTATATAACTATTCCGGAGTGCTTCTGTGCATTTTGTTGTGGACCTATGGTCACGACCGTACAAGTGTGCATCATACGTTCTTCAGTAGGAGTACGATTGAAATATTGCTGCAATGCATTGCATATATCCATCTATGTATAGAACTGATTGTCATATGTATTTAACTTACATCTCTCATGGGAAGAGATGAGTCCCCATCATTGTGGTATGTTAAAGAAATATCATCTAGCTGGTTTTGTTTCGTGACATGCTTCTGCACTTTTTGGCCCTTGAGAAGGTATCTATTTTCAGTGTGGTGTTCTTTATCCATATGATGCGGTTGTTTGTCATCTTTGACTACTCCTAGTAAGGTGCATTCTCGTGTTCTTGAAGTACAAAACTTTCATCTTTTTACTATATATGAATCTAACATGTTTCATAGTAGTTCATTTGCGGGGAGTGCTTGTGAAGTTAGATGTTTTTGGACTCTTCCTCACAATATCATGAACTTTAGTTGTCCTTATTTGCATTATTCTATTGGTCCTGCTCAGGAAGTATTTCCTGACGCCCAACCCAATAATGTAGGACGTTTTTCTTTTCCAAGTAGTGGTTGATTTTGATACTCCTTATGCCTACTTATCCTTGTTTTAAGGAAAGTATGACCTTTTTTGTGTCCGTCGGACAGTATTCTACCAATATTTTTTTATTCACTATGGACAAAGTTCAATGATATTCTAATTAAGGAATTTGTGTTCATTTGATTCCCTGACATTATAGCACTATTAATTTGAAGAAATTTTCTACATTTGTTAAATGATAGAAGTGTGTAGTGGAGTTTGCTAGCTTCTCAATATTGTTTTGTTTTATGGCCACTTTTGTTTTTGTTGGACTCCTTTAGTAATAGAAATCTAGGGCATGACTATCGGAGATGGGTTAGCTTTTATATTGTTTTGTTGGATTCAAAGATGTAATAGTGAGCATCTCTAATCCTATGTTTCCTACGATAGGTAGTGCTTGTGATGTAAGTAGTATTCATAATAGTCTTGGTCATGTATTTATCCTAAAGGGAAAGGTAATTTCCTTAGAAGAAGCATATATGATATATCTTTATCATCATCCGGAGTTCGCTATTGTGATGTTTATTAGATGCCATGGGGGTGTTATCTTTATGATCTGAATAGTATGACACAACTAGAGAGGAAGCCCAATTTCTCATTCAGTCACCCATTGTTGACATAGTGTGCGAGCCACAATGACACGATGGTTTGACTAAAGAGGTTCACAAATGGATAGCTGATGGCAGACCTTAGAAGTTCAACATTGATGAGAAGGATGTGGTTCATTTCAAGGGACACCTTTGCATGCCACAGAACTCAGATGTTAAGATGGACATCTTGAGAGAGGCTCATAGAACTACATACACGGTTCATCTTGGGGAGAGAAAGGTGTATAAAGATCTTAAGTAGACTTTCTGGTGGAAGAGGATGAAGGTTGATATGGCTAAGTATGTGGCAGCTTGTGGAATGTGCCAACAGGTGAAGGCTGAGCACAAGAGGCCTGCGGGTTTGCTAAAGCCTCTCGAGACTCCAGAGTGGAAATGAGAGAATATTACAATGGACTTTGTGGTTGGCTTTCCCTGCCCTTCTCGAGGTAAAGATGTGTGACACCCCTGGCGTCACTACGCTTGCATTACCACTTGATTGCACCTAAATGTGGATTAGGAAGCAAGTGTTCAATTTTTGTCGCTACTGGAATTAGTTGGATTTAAAATTCAATTCAGAAACCGCTATGTGGAATAACAAGGTCACAGTTAGCAAATCGGAAAGTGTGACATTTTTCTCTAGTCAAGCATGTGTCGAAAGGAATTACAAGTAATTTTCTAGAATTTTTCCCACTTTAGAAAAGCCCACAAAAAATGGAGTTGAAATACAATTTTATTTTGCAGTAGAATTTTTATCTCGAAAAATATTTAGAATCTGAGGTTTGGTCACAAGCTAGCCTACACGGCCCGGATCGTGTGTGGCCACAGCCATTTCCGATCCCGAACTCCACAGCCCACTGTGTGGCCAGTTTCTGATTGGTCGAGTTCGTTGTTTATTCATTTTCCCGAAATAAAATCTCAGAAAATTCATTTAAATCCCAAAAATCATATCTGGAGTTCACCTCCAAAAATAGTAAATCCAATTTTGTTGAATTCCTTATTTCATGCTCTATCCACTGGTCATGTTATTGATCAGGTTTTCCTAATAGTTTTTCCTAGCAAAATCAGATCATTCAAAACCATGTTTAATTCATATTTAATTTCCTGTTGATGATAAAATTTTAAACTCAACCTTGTTGTGTTCCTGTGATCATGCTCTAGCATGTAGTTTCAGGTCTTTACTCTTGTTTCTGCATGTAGGCATGTTAGTAGCTATTTGTTGCATAACATGTTTAATTTATTTGCAATTAATTTGTGCATCTTTTAAATTCGAAATGTGGCATGCATGTTAGTTAGCTCCTGATGTCTGAGTAGGTCAAATGAGAACCCTAGTTTGGTATAGGATCTAATTTGCTTTTAACCATGCGTTTATTTCCTAATTTAAAGGGAAGTCACATAAAATGATAGGTTCACTATAAAATGAATTTCATATTTCATGCATATGTCATCAAAAACCATGTTTGTAACATAGCTATGTCTGTATCATCGATCATTTGCATCGACCATATTGTCGCATTCCTTTTTATCATTGACATTGACATATCGTTAATTTAGGAAACGTCGAAGTGCCGGCTGAGGATCTTCGAAGGAAACAAATCAAAACCCGGCACCTAAAGACACTAACTTTTCTTCTGTAGCCCAAGGCAAGCCCCGGTGCATCCTCCCAATTTTTAAATGTTTTCCTTTCAGTATAACATTGCTAGATGTCTAGGGTTAAATGTGCATTACGTTTAGGGCTTGGTTGGAAACCCACCTGCATAGTTTCCCGATATGACCCATTTTAGTGGTGATATACTGGTACAGGTAGTTCGATAGGAAACTAGCTATGCTTACGTCATAAGCTTATCAGTATAATTGTGTAAATTGTACTCGGAGCATGGAGGCTTCGAGACTTAAAGGTTAATGAATCTGAAAGTTAATTTTGAGACTGGACGAGTCTATTTGGGAAAGAGCGAAGATAAGGGCCTAGATAGGGCTTGTCTCGTAAGGTGGCAGATCGTTCGTGTAAGCAACTAAAAGTTGAGACGTGGACGGGCCCCGTAGGTGAAAGGGAAAGCACATTTGCCTTGATAGGGCATGGCTTGCAAGGTGGTAGCCTCGTCCGTATCGGTCAACGACCGTGTCGTTGTTGACCCTGCTTGAGCAAGTATTGAACAGTATCGAGTGCATGCTAGTTTCATGGGGACTAGTAAACCTACGTAACCTTAACAGCTTGCAATGGTGTAGGAAACCCGAATCCTTGGTCGTAAGATCCATTGGGGTGGACAGGTTCACGGAGTACTTGTTGAGGGGTTGCCCACTCATGGATTTGGACCCGACATAGTTGTTGGATGTCATGGTGAACAGTTGATATACGTGTTCTTAAATGATGCGTATGTTGTGTACTTCGGGTTTTCCCAGCTGGTGATAAATCGATACGTATCGCTGTCCCTCGTAGTAATGAGTACCACTTGTGAACTGAGTCATATCGTAGTTAACAACTTGAACTATATTATGGTTAATATTGCTGATTATGATGATGATTAATTGTGTTTTATAATACTTATATTATCTTTGATGCTTTGATCACTGTCATTTTATGTATAACTCTGTAAATGCTAAAATCATGAAAGTAAGGATCATTGGCTTGGCCGCTGCTTTATTTCCAAAATCAGCTACACTCTCCGAGCTTTGCATGTCTAGGCGTCGGCCTTAGCGTGCCATTTTGACGGGTCAGCTTGCTCGGACTTTGTGCCTTTGTTGTTTTGTTTCAGGTGATGCATTAGAATTTCGTGTTGGTGTTATGCCCTGGGATATGCAGATCCTAGAGGGCTGGACTTCCTGCCGGGAGCCTAGTCTGCCGCAATAACTTGTGTTTGGCTATGTGATAATCCGTGTGGGCTCGGATTAATCACCTTTTCCTGTATAAATGTCGAGGCGTATCTATGTTGTGTTTGCTTCCGTACTTTTTGAATCTTGAACTTGTTTAACTTCTGCTGCATTCAACTTAAATAAACTTTCATGTGAATTATGAACTCTCTCTCTGTTGTAATATAAGAAGTTGGCCAGTTGTTGTATTATCATGTGTCCGCTTAAACAGCACCTCGGGAATCACGATCCGTGGGTCGATCTGTGTTAGCTGGTATCGAGCCGGGTTCCATGATAATACAACAAGTACGACATATTTTCGAAAACTACTGCGTAATTGCGAGTGAGGAAACGTTAGTATGCCCAACCTTGTATAAGAATGTTAGAGTTGGTGGCAAGCTAACTTTTGACAGCAACCTAGGCTTAGATTACATTCTGCAAAACTTACAATTTTCTAACGACGCACCTACGCCCGGGTAAGCAGGTAAGGATGAAAATGATCGCCCTATCCTATTAGTGGATTGGTCGCAACGGGCCCGACCCAAGAGGGTTGAATCGGGAGTCCTTGTTCTTCGAACGCATAAGGACCGTCGATCACCGATGCCTGGTGAAATTCCCGCCACAAAGTTAGAGTGGACGCTTTTTTCTCGAGAAGTGGCATACCCGAGATGCAGCCCGTATGGAATGATACGGGGTGTATTTAAATTCCTACAAGATATATATATTATCTATCTATCTATCTATCTATCTATCTATTATGCCGGTTTTTGTTGTTGGTTTCTGCGGCAGGTACACTAACCCGTCAGACTAAGTAACGAAAATCTAGATTTCTTACATGGTCGAGTGCGAGTCGCCACGAAATTTTCGTATACCGTCGAGACGGTATTAATATTTTCTTTTGAGTGAGGAACAGTTAGGGTTAAAAATGAAACTTGCATCATGGCATGGCATCAAATAACTGAAATAAAATATGCCTTATCTCACATTTCAACCTTCTAGTTGCTGTTTGTAAATTTGAAAAATCAAGAAGTAAAATTTGACTTAAGGATGCTCTAGAACTCTAAGTTGTGATCTGATTTTGTTCGATTCCTAATCCTTGAAAATCTTTGTGCTCTGGTTCGAATGCCTTGAAAGATCTTCAACTTCTCTACCAGCTTGTTATTCTGAATTTTCCTTGTCGTGTACATTACTTTTCCTTAAAAGCCTTCTGTTTATCTACACGGAGAAAGGAACTAATGTACGTCCATAATTTTGTTTCAGCATGGTGAACACTCGCAATCGTGCTGAAGCAGAGAGTTCCCAGCAAGGAGCTCGCAACAATGGGCCTCCACCACTGCCTCCGGCTACATTGGAGCAGATTCTCGCCCTGCTGCTTGAGTCAAGGCGAGAGAACACTGGGCTGCTCGGAGAAATAGCCCAGAACTCAAGTCACAATGGGGGACGTCGTGATGATCATCCATGACGGATTTTCTTTCTACTGACCCAATCCCGTTTGAGCGTGCCAACAAGCCCCTGGATGCTGATCATTGGCTCCGTGGCATAGAGTCCAAGTTCGGATTGCTACAATGCACTAATGCACAAAAGCCTCTCTTGGTTGCACAACTACTGCAAGGACCCACTAGTGCTTTATGGGCTAATTATCTCGCTTCCCTCCCGGAAGGTCACATTGTGCACGAGGATGAGTTTAAGGTTGCTTTTCGCTCTCGCTATATCCCTGCCGCATTGATGGAAAGTAAGCTCCAAGAATTTCAAGATTTGAAACAAGGAGGGAGGACTGTCCTTGTGGATACTGAAGACAAGAAGCGTGCTGCTTTCCGAATGGGCATGAATCTTGTGTTGAAGGAGAAGTTAACTTGGCAGTCCAGTGGCACTTTCAATGATTTGGTTAATGCGGCCATCATTCAAGAGGATGCTCAACATGAAGTGCTAGCAGATGAGCGCAAGAGGAAAGCTCTTACAAGCGGTACACCTACTGGTCCTCCATAGAAGTATCGTCTGGTGTATACTTCATCCACCGGACAACGCTTTCGGGCAGCACCCCAGCAACAATATTATCGTCCGCCGCAGCAAGGTTATGGTAGGCCACCACAGCGGATGTATGCTCATCCACCCTAGCAGCAGCAGTATGCACCAAATGCACCACCTCGATAGTAAAATAAATTGTTTTCCTAAATCATATGTATTTATGAAATAAAGTATTATCAAAATAAAATACTTTTATAACAAAATCAAATTCTCGATAAATTTGTAAAATTCAAGAAACAATCTTATATAAGAATAAATAAATAAAACTTATATTACTATTTTAGTTTATAAAATAGCTCCTTTCTTTAAAAGAAAGAAAACATTATAGCTAATAATAAATTGCAAAGAAAATTTTAAAAATTTGAGGAATTTAAATCTCAAGATAAATTTTGAAATTTCAGGGTGTTACAAACCTACCCCCTTATGAGGAATCTCGCCCTCGAGATTCGGATGGATCGGAAAAGAGATCGGGAAACTCCTTCTTCGGATCATCTTCTTTCTCCCATGTGGTCTCCTCTTCCATATGATTACTCCATTGAACTTTGCACGTACGGTACCTCTTGTTTCTCGTAGCCTTTTCCAAAGTATCCAAAATCTTTACCGGGTACTCTCGATAAGTAAGATCCTCTCCAATTTCCAACTCCTCCATGGGCATTTGTTCCTCAAGCGATCGTAGACACTTCCTCGGTTGAGAAACATGGAACACTTCATGAACATCTACTAAACGCGACGGTAACTCCAATTGATAAGCTACTTCACCTCTTCGTGCTAGAATCTTGAAAGGTCCGATGAATCTTGGTGCGAGCTTGCCTCTAACCTTAAAACGACGTAATCCTCTCATAGGAGACACCTTGAGATATACAAAATTACCTACTTCAAAAACTTAGATCCTTTCTCCTGTGATCGGCATAACTCTTCTGTCTTGATTGGGCCAACTTCAAGTTCTCCCTAACAATGCGGACTTGTCTTTCAGCCTCTTGGACTATCTCGAGACCAAATACTAGACCTTCTCCAACCTCGTTCCGGAACAATGGGGTTCGACACTTACGACCGTATAAGAACTCAAATGGAGACATCTTGATACTCTCTTGATAACTATTATTGTAAGAGAATTCCGCATATGGAAGAAGTTTGTCCCAAGTCTTTCCGTATTGGAGGGCACAAGTCATCGAGCATATCCTCTAGGATTTGATTCACCCTCTCGATCTGTCCATCCGTCCGAGGATGATAGGCCAAACTGAAATTCAATTTAGTGTCCAATGACTCATGCAATTTCTCCCAAAATCGTGAAGTGAATTGAGTACCTCCGTCGGACACTATCTTCTTTGGCACACCATCCAAACATACTATCCTCGAGATATACAACTTTGCGAGTCTAGGTCCACTATAGGTTGTCTTGACAGGTATGAAATGAGCGACTTTGGTCAATCGATCCACAATGACCCAAATCGAATCATAACCTCCTTGAGTCCTTGACAATCCCACAATGAAATCCATAGCAATTTCTTCCCACTTCCATTCAGGTATCTTTAACGGTTGTAGAAGTCCTGCGGGCCTTTGACGTTCTGCCTTGACCCTCCGACAAGTATCACATAAGGGAACATACTCGGCTACCTCTTTCTTCATTCCATACCACCAGTAATGAGCCTTCAAATCATGGTACATCTTGGTACTTTCGGGGTGCATGGAATAAGCAGATTCATGAGCTTCGCGCAATATCAAATCCTTGATTGTCTTATCATCCGGCACATAAAGCCTTTTCTTATACCACAAAGTTCCTTGGTCATCCAATGTGAACTCAGGGGTCTTCCCTTCACCGATTAGCTTCTTGATTTCTTGCACCTTGGCATCTTTCATTTGCCCTTTCCGGATATCTTGCTCAAGCGTAGAGTCAACTTCCATGACCACAGCTTCGGTGTTTGCTACCCATCCAAGATTAAGTTTCTCAAACTCCTCACGGATCTCTGGCGGTAACTCCCGTGAGGCCAACATATTAAGATGAGACTTTCTGCTAAGTGCATCGGCAACCACATTTGCCTTTCCTAGATGGTAGTTGATCCCCAAGTCATAATCCTTTAAGAGTTCCAACCATCTGCTCTGTCTCAAATTCAAATCCGGCTGAGTGAAAAGGTACTTCGAGACTCTTATGATCCGAGTAGATCTCACATCTCTTCCTAATGAGATAGTGCCTCCAAATCTTCAAAGCATGAACCACTGCTAACAACTCCAAGTCGTGGGTTGGATACTTCTCCTCGTGCTTCCGTAGCTGTCTCGAGGCATAGGCTACCACATGTCCATCTTGCATGAGCACACATCCAATTCCTTGTCCACAAGCATCACGATGAGACAGAGAAAGGCTTCTCCATATCGGGCATAGTCAAAACTGGAGCCGTAGTCAACTTCTCGCTTCAACTCTTGAAAACTAGCTTCTCGACGGGGTGTCCATTCAAACGTCTTTCCCTTTTCTAACAACTCCGTCATAGGCTTGGCTATCTTTGAGAATCCTTCGATGAACCGTCCGTAGTATCCTACCAATCCGAGGAAACTTCGATCTCCGAGACATTACGCGGTGACTTCCAATTTAGAACATCCTCAACCTTGCTAGGATCCACAGAGATACCTCCTTCCGAGATAAGATGTCCAAGGAAAGCAACTTCCTTCAACCGAACTCACACTTACCGAGCTTAGCATACAACCGATTTGACTCGAGCTTACGTAAAACCAGTCTAAGGTGCTCCTTATGTTCTTCTTCACTCTTAGAGAATACCAGAATATCATCAATGAAGACAACCATGAACTTATCCAAATATTCCATAAAAACCTTATTCATCGGGTACATGAAGTATGCGGGAGCATTAGTCAATCCAAAAGTCATAACGAGTGTACTCAAATAGACCATACCGAGTTGTGAAATCAGTCTTGGGTATATCGGAGGCTCGAACCTTCAATTGATGATAGCCGGACCGAAGATCAATCTTAGAGAACACACAAGCTCCTTTCGAGTTGGTCAAACAAGTCATCAATCCTTGGCGAGAGGGTATCGGTTCTTGATAGTAACATCATTGAGAGCACGATAATCAATACACATCCGTTGAGCACCTCCTTTCTTATCAACGAAAATAACAGGGGCTCCCCAAGGTGATGCACTAGGACGGATATAACCCTTATCTAACAACTCTTGCAGTTGTGTCTTAAGTTCAGCTAATTGCTCACTATCCATTCTATAAGGTCGTTTGAAAATAGGGGCGGTACCAGAAACTAGTTCAATAACAAATTCAATATCTCGGTCGGGTGGCATACCCGGCAACTCCTCCGGGAATACATCGGGGAACTCACGGACCACTCGAATATCCCGAACCGAGGTAGCGTCCAAGTTGTTCAACTCAATGCGATTGGCTGCCCCTTTGCTAGTGATGAGTGCATCAGCAACAAATTCCAATTCCTCTCCTGTACTAGCTGTTAGTCTCACTCGCCTTCTTAGCACGATCAATCAATCCTTTGTGTTTGCTCAACCAGTCCATACCAAGAATGACATCAATTCCTTTTGACTCTAGAACCACTAGGTTTGCAGTGAATTCTACCCCCTTATAATAAGGTTTATCTTAGGACAAACATGTCTAGCATGCATCTCTCCCCCAGGTGAACTAACTATCATATAGTTCTTAAGCATTGACATAGGTAGATTATGTTTTTGAACACATACAGCAGATACGAATGAATGCGATGCTCCAGAATCAAATAAGACAACTGCATTATGATCGTAAACAAGGAACAAACCGATCACAACGTCCGGGGCCTCCCGAGCTCCTTCAATCTCCACATGGTTGACACGAGCACGGACTTGATTCTCGTCTTGCTGGAGTTGGCGCAGGATTAGCATTGCGGTTCGGGGTGGCGTTGGTGTTGGTGCCTTGAGCTGGAGTCCGAGTGGGACGCCCTTGGGGACACCTGTTAGCATAATGTCCCAACTCACCACAATGAAAGCAAGGGCCTATTCCTCCGAGTCACTTGCCCATTGTTGTTCCTCTGCTGCGGGGGTGGTGCGGTGCGAGACGTCCGATGGTTAGGATGCTGAACCTGCCTCCGAGGAGTGTTGAGTGCTTGTCCGGTAGGCTGTCCTTGTGGCTGAGCATTCTGCTGCACCGGGCGGAAAGCAGGACCCGCAGTGAAAAATCCAAGACGAGGCCTAGTGTTGCTGCCTCCTGACCGTGCCTGCTGCTTGGCTTTACGCTTGCGATCCATGTTGGTCTTCCTATTCACCAAGACGAGAGCTTTGTCCACCATAGCTTGGAAATTGGCAAAGTCGCGAGACTCCAGGTGAATAGCCAAGTCCATCATTCAGTCCTTCCAGAAAATGCTCCTGCTTCTTTTCATCTGTATCCACCTCTCCCGGAGCATAGCGCGACAGCTGAGTGAAACGAGTCACATACTCGCTGACAGGACATGGACCCTTGCTGCAGCTTCAAGAATTCCTTTCTCTTGAGTTTCATCAGACCTCTAGGAACATGGTGTGCTCTGAAGTTGTCCTTGAACTCCTGCCAGCCAATGTTGTCTAGGGTTGCATGGGCTGCCACATATGCATCCCACCATTCAGCAGCGGGTCCCTCCAGTTGATGAGATGCAAACAACACCTTCTCCTTGTTGTTGCACTCGTGCCACTAGGAGTTTCTTCTCAATGGTATTCAGCCAGTCATCAGCATCAATGGGGTCCACAGCATGAGAGAATGGTGGAGGCTTAGTGTGTTGGAAGTCCCCAAGTCTGTCTCTCGGCGGGGGTGGGGGTGGCGGTGGAGGTGGCATTCCATTCTGCTGATTCTGTTGCAGCTGAGCCAGATTCTGCTGCATGGCTTAGAGAATCCGAGCTTGCGAAGCGAGAACTTGCTCCAAAGTGGGTGCATTGTTGTTGCTACCACTTCTCGTCATCCGATCAAAAGTTGAGATATGAGGATAAAGAAAGGGAGTAGAATATGAGAGGCGCAAGAATGCAACGAACTATCAACAAAAAGTAGAATACTAAAAGAAAGAGCATAATGAGATAACCCAACTAATATTTGAATATATTAGAAAATAGTATAAGATGGTTGTAAGACAAGCCTTACATCCCATCGACACTCAAACAAAGATCCAAATCACACTAGCACACCACTCAAGCTAGCAATCTACAACATAATGAGCTCAAACCTATTCGCTATAGTTTACGACGATTAAATTTAAACGACTCGAATAACTCTTCAACCTAGACTTATTATCCTAAACTTAATGACTCCTTTTGGTGACTACCCTCATGGAAAGGGTTCACCGGCCCTCCTGCATTTCTCGGCGCGTGTAGGGGAGCTAGGCGGCACGGTAGGTGGTGCGGGTGCCTTCTTAGGGTCTTCCTCCTCATCGAGTCATCGGATGACAACTCCTTCATGAGTGCCTTGATCATTTCCTCTTGCTCTTGATTCTGCGGTGTAGATCATCAATCTCATCCAAGGCATCGATCAACTCCCTGTCCAAAGCTCTAGTGAGGCGCACTTGCTCCATCAAGGGGTCTCCGGTCTTGTCCACGACAACGGGCAATATATTGGCCATCGGGCGCCACTTGCTCTGCGTGGGAAGTGAGCATACTGCGAGGTGTGCAAAGTTTCATCCCTCCGTACGCGGAGCACGGTCAAAGCTTGACGAGCGGCATCACGGATCCCTCCATCAAATGTGGCCCTTGGAGCATATGCGTGGTGAACACGGCGGGCGCGACGAATGCGATCATCGGTAGCTTGTTCGAAGAGGATCACATGGACCCTCCACTCGTAGCCTCGATCTCGCAGCGGTGTCCCGAGTCCAACGTAGAGATGGCTGTCGTGGAAGCCGAGTCATTGGAGCAACATCCGCAGAGTAGCGGAGAAGTAGCCGGCTTGAAGACCATCCGAGTGAGCCTCTAAGGCCGATTGGCGAATCCACTCAAGGCCTTCCGGAAGTCTCACGGGCCAAACAACAACGCGCTTGCGCGGGGTGATCTTAGTGCGGGCCATCTACAAATTTGGATAGATAAGGTTAGCAAAGAAGCTTTATAAACCAAATAGTAGTAAAAAGAATGTATAGGTAAGTAAGAGTAAAATAGCATGTAGTTTTGATCATAACACTACAACAATTTTGACATTCTATGACGATGCAATTTTGTCACGGAAGGTCTAAAATTTGTCATAGACTACCTTCTATGACGCAACGGTGACGAAAATCACTTCGTCATAGAAGGTGCGTAGTCGATTACCTTACGTGACGTTCACATCGTTTTCGTCATAAATTTGTGACGTTCTACAAAAATGTCATAAATATTTATGACACTCTTAAATTCGTCACAAACTGTTTATGACGCTCAGAAATTCGTCACTCACTATTGGACCGGACTTGGCGTAGCTGGCCAATTGGCCCATGAATGTCGGAAGCCTTTTATTTTCTGGCCCATTAACTTCGCATGCTTTTTTAATTTTAGCCCATTAATTTAACGGGCCTTATTACTTTCAGCTCATTCATTTAGCAAGCCATCTTACTTTCGGCCCATTGATTTAACGGGCCATTCTACTTTTGGCCCATTAATTTCGCAGATTTTTTTACTTTCAACCCCTTAATTTCAAAGGCCATTTTACTTTTGGCCCAATTAATTTCACAAGCCATTTTACTTTCAGCTCAATTGCCACGTGCCATTTTGACCCAATTAATTACCAGGCCATTTTACTCTCGGCCCAATTAATTAACAGGACTTTTTACTTTTCATTTTTTTTTCAAAACTCATTTTACAGACTGAAACATCCTACTAAAACATATTTAAAAAAAATTCACAAATTTTCATTTGACCAATTGGTACAATTTCAGAAAGTTTCCATAGAATTTCATTTGTGAGGAACCATCAGTACACATTGAATATACTACAAAAATACATCCAAACATCTCACACAGTATGTATCTAAGACGATATAATTAGAAGATAACAACATGAAGACCTCAGCTAACAGCCAAAGATTATGCCTTCTTTAATCTTCTCTGAACCCATTTTGTGCTTAAGATTGAGCAAAACCCTGCAAAGAAAAACAAGCACAGGTATTTGCAGTTGTTATGAGCCTCAAGTTTCCAGGTGTCCTATTACAACAGACTAATGTTCTTAGATGCAATGATGTAGTAGCATGGCTACTGCAACCACAGGCACAAGATAACGTTGACAGGCATAGTATAAAAATTACTTCTCCAATCTCATACAGGAAGGGATGGGGCATAGAAAACAATGGTAGTGATATAACAGGATATAGAAACAATGGTAGTGTAACAGAATTGTTCTTGAACAAAGGCTTGCTTAAGCATTGTTTCATATCACACTTTACATTGGTATATCCACTACAATCATGGATTCTATAGTAAGATTTAGCATTGTATAGAGTTAGAAAGCAGTTACCTCTGTGGCTCTCTGTGGATTGTAAAACGTGGTAACTTCAGTCATCAGTTCAGCTGCTCACATTTTTGCAAAATGGCATGAAAAGTCCTGTTAAGGTAAGCATAGACTATAGTGAGGCAAAATAGATGGCATCGGGTAAATAGAGAAAACTGCTAGCTTGCAATCCATTTGTATTACAGATAAAAGCATCAGTCTGCAAGCACTTCCATAATTCCAATACCATCACAGAAGACAAAATTTTGTTGTTCTAGTATAGTACAGATAAAACTGTTTGCGAGTGTATGCCGATATAGGTATCTTTAAGCTCAAATTTTAAGAGGAAAAACTAATTTTAGTTACAAGGAACACAAGCTTCTGTAATTTTTATTGATGCAGAACAGATTTACATTCAGATATCTATACATTTTTAACATGCAGAACTTGCGACCAGAACACTAGATCCTTGGAAATGATAGAGATCCTAACAAAAGTCATGCAGATCCTAGAAAAACAATGGGTGCAGATTCATGTTTACACTATCAATAAACATGAGCATTTCCGTAGTTTCATTGTGAGGAAGAGCCTCTTGCGGAGTAGTTCAGACTTGAGGCACTGAAAAATTAGCACTACAGTGTTGCTACTTGCCCATCTAATCGTGAAGCAAGGGAGAAACAGAGCAACCGAACAGAGGTAGCGAGAATCGGTAAGCATCACCGTTGCACAGTACAATGCACAGTTTTGACCGAGAATTTGTTTGGTTGGTTGGTTTTTTACCTGGGCGCAGAGCTCCTTCCTTCTCGATGACGCACATGGAGCGCTTCCAGATCAGGTACGTCTCCAAAATCGGCAGCACGTCCGCCACACCTGAACCAATCAATCGATCGTCAAATCAATCGCGCCACTGCTCACAAACTCGATCACTATCCAGTCCCGATGCCCACCACGAAATCGAAACAGAAAATCAAGAGGAATAGACGAGGAGGGCGTACGCGTACCAGGGCCGGCCAGGCCAACAGCACGGTGTGGAGCAGCTGTCCGTCGCCGCGCCACCCAGGCCTGGATCTAGGAGGGAGGGACGCTGGGAAGGGAAGGGAGCGAGAAGGCTGGAGCTGCTGCCGCTTCCCGTCTGGAGACGCCGTCGCGTTGCGCCCGGAGCCGTCGTGCCGCCTGAGCCACGTCGCGCTCCATCGTGCCCGCAGATCCGCGCCCATGGCGCCCTGCTCCGCCGTGCTGAAGGGGAGGGAGCGGGCCAGGACGCGTGGAAGGGAATGGAGAAAGGCACCGAATGGAGAAAGGCACCCGATCTGCCGTTGTGCCCTGCTCATCCGTGGCGCGCCGTGATCTGCCGATCTGCCGCGTGTCCTGCTCCGACGGAAGGCGCTGGCGCGGGTGAAGGGGGCAGCAGGAGATGGGCACGGGAGGCCGCAAGGATGGCGTCGCTGAGTCGGCGAGGGGAAGCGGCGGAGAGACGAGCAGCGGCGGTGGAGAGAAAGGAATGGTTGCTGAGAAAAACCTAAGTCCGTGTTATATACGTGAGTTTGTCTGGGCTTGCAGTACCGGCGGTTGGATTTTGATCGGACGGTCGTCAAACAGCGTGGAGCAGGCCAAAAAAAGTTAAAGGCCGGCTGGACTGGAGTTCTATAGGCCCAGCCAGCCCAGAGCTGTAAAGTGTTTAATCAAAATTTATTTTTGCTTTAAGTTTATCTTTTCTATAGCTAGAAATAAGTTTATTTATGGCCTCAAATTTGTTGAGTATTTATATCATTTCTAGGAACATCACATATATTATTTTGGGATTTTTTGGAAAGATATTAACATGGATGTTTACTCAAAAATGAGTTTTGTGATAAGTATCCAGCATTAGTATTTTGAAAATGATACATATGAAAATGGTTTTCAAAACTTCAACAAAAATTAGTGTTCACTGGGATGGACCATATACACATTCTCACCAAATTCCACCCGAGGTTGCAACAAACTTTGTGAGATATAAAGAAGAGAAGAAATTAGTGCATTTTCTAATTGTTTTGTCAAATTTTATCTCGCAAAATATAACGATTTTTTAGCTGATTTTTGGTTTTTGGCTGTTACATGTCATCCCAAACCTATGTTATTTTTTGTTAATTTTTTGGAAAAAGTTCCGCCAAAATGTGCTCAAAGTGAACAACTCGAGACACATCTCATGAAACTATCACCCAAGTTCAACCATAAGTGAACAGTGTCCTCAACAAAATCTTTGAAAAAATGTAACACAATTCTCTTGTCTAAAGGTGCTTCAATTCTCCATCGTGACAAAAATTCATATTCGGAAACATTTTATTTCAAGATTTACAAAAAAAAAACAAAATCTTAATAAGAAATGGCCACAACCTATTTGGGAACATGACACAGCGATATCATATAAAGTAGTTCCATATATTCTACAAATGGGTCGATAATATTTTTATCAATGTGTAGGAAAAAACACAAGCTTATTTGGACTTCGTATGCGAAATATATACAACTTTCAAAATTCGGCAATGAATCAAATTTAGAAAAACAGCTGAGGCCAAGAACTGGAGAAAAACACCAACACGTCACACCGGGCCCGCATATCAGCGAGAGGTGGCGCTCCGGCGGGCTGGGCCAAGCGGGCGAAGCAGGCCGGGTGACGGCGTCGGGCCAAGGGACAAGGGAAAGGAAAGGAAAAGCCCAGTCCGGAGGAGGAGAAAAGAAATGGCTGACGAAAATGGGCCACATAAATTGAGCCCATTGAGGAAGAAAAGGAGAGAAAGAGAAGAAAAAAAGGAAACGGGCCAAGAAGTTTTCCGCCCACGGTCTGGTTGAGGCTTTTATATTCTTCTTTTCTATTTCCCTTTTCCTATACTATTTTCTATCTCGAACTAAAACATTTTCTAACAAAATTTTAAATACATTTTCCACTCAATAAAAAACCTTAATGCAATCTAATACAGCATTAATGAAACAATAAATTATATTACACATTATTATTTTTATTTAATTTATAAATAAAAATCAAACAAACACATAAATTTAAAAAGGAAAATTCAAATATGCAAATGGTGGTTTTGATGCATGTTTAATTTTTATTAAAAAATCAATTTAGCTGGATTTCACTTCTATTAAAATTGAATTTGTTCTAAATTTGAAAAAGTTCAAATTTTTAGGGTGCGTTTGTTTGCTTTTTTGTCACCTCTACCACTATTTTGCCCTTTTTTTCATGTTGGGCTGAATTTATTTCACGAATATTCTAGACTGGGCTACCTCTTGGCGCAGATGGGCTGGCTAAGGTGGGCCGGCACTGGGACTGGGGAGGGGGGAGGAAAAAAGGCTGAAGAAAATGGGCCACGGATTTAGCCATTGTGGAAGAAAAGGAGAGGAAGAGAAAGAAAAAGGAAACCGGCCTAGGAGGTTTTGGCCCAAGGTCCGACTAAGGCTTCCTATTCTCCTTTTCTATCTATCTTTTTCTATTCTATTTTCTATTGTCTAAAGAAAATGTTAAATAAGTCTAACAAAACATTTGTTCCAATAATTCTTTTCGAAATAAACTGTTCCAACCATTCGAATTATTTTTTCAATAAAAAAATTTGTTCCATTAAAGAATCAAATTATTCCATAGGCCGGAAAATTGTTCAATCAAATCCTAATAAAAAATACATGTGGGTCCCGCGTGAGATGTATTTAAAATGTGGGCCACGTAATGACAATTTATATTTGTCATAAATTTTAGTGTAGAATAAAGAATATTTGTTAATGACGATTCATATTTGTCATAAACATTTGTGACATTTATTTTTACCAATTATGACGATTTTGTGGTCAAATTTAATGACGGATTTCGGTTTTCGTCATAAATCACCATATTTACTCAAAAACGTCATTAACCTAACATACTTTATGACGAAACTGTTGTCACAAAAAAACGTCATAGAATGTCAATATTGTTGTAGTGTAAGTTTTGCGTTTTGACAAGCTAAGACATGACTACTCTATCTAAGCTAGCGTCCTACGGTCGACATGGCTCCGATACCACTTTATCACATCCAGTTTTAAGGAACAAAACCGAATGCATAGCTATATGTGTGCCGGGATCAATTACTCACACATATAGAGACAATAGTAAAATAAATAGTAAAACCAATGTCATTATTACATCGTCATAACGTACCAATATTACGTAGTTTAAGTAAATGTCTCAAACGACTAATAAATGACAGCGGAAGACTCCATAACGCCACGAGCAATCGACCAGGGAAACGCACGTCTAGAAGTAGCCATCATCAATGTACTTCATCTCTTCCTCCGAGCAGCAATTCATTGTAGAAGGGAAATAGCAAGGGTGAGTACATGGAGTACTCAAGCAAGTGTGGGAAATAATGATATGCAAGCTTAATAAAAGGAAGGCTATAACATGGTTAAAGCATACGAGCACCTATAACTAGTTCATTAGTTAAAGCATCTAGTTAATGATTAAATGAACCAACGAGGTTACTCCACCTGTCAACCAACCACAACAAGTTACCCCACTTTTATCATCCTAAGGGTTACTCCACCCATCCATTGCCCTCTAGTTCGAGTGAGGATCCAGGCCGCTCTTGACCGTGAGCACGGCTGTTATAACAGTTTTACACTCTCGAGAGGTTGCACAACTTTACCCACAAGTTGGTGATTCCATCACCCGTCGGTGACTAAAGTCTCCTTTCCGCTAACACACTACCGAGGTGTGAAGCCAAGAGATCACCACAAGGTCTTTCAAAGAGCTTCCCAGCTTGCAGAACGTCCATGCTAAGGTTTCACCGCTGCGGAAGTAACCATTCTCAACGAAGCCCCCACCGGCGCCGTGGCTTGAAGTACTCTCTTCCTCACCCGAATCCGGAAATACACTTTTCCTTCATCCTTCCTCGACATCCGCGGAACCGGAAAGTGATCTTGATACTTGACCAGGCCTACCCATATCAGCCTTGTGCTTTGTGCGGAAGTCCTTGGTTACCACTCTAAGAACCGGTCCTTACGATCACAAACAGGTACCACCACAGCCAACGAGTAGTGTACCAGTATCCGTACATACCCGTACCATCATCAACATCCTCCTGCTTGTGATCGCCTAAGTTTCATGTTGCTAAAAAGAATTACCGGTTCATGGTTCTCATGTTTAAGTTGACCATTAAGCAAGTTTAGCATTTAGTTCCATTGAAACCCCAAATATCAGCAAGCTAAGCATGACGTACCCATAACACAACTACCCAAACCAAGGCGACAAGGTAATAAGGTATGCAACAGGGTATGACACAATAGGATTCCAATTAATTGCAATGCATGAAAGTAAATTTAGATAGAAAGAATAGGTTCAATGTGCATCAAGGACACTTGCATGTTTCCCATTGTTGTTGTTGCTCAAAGTCTTGGGCGGGAATGTCCTGGAAGTTCTCGTACGGCGTGTCTTCTAATCGTCACAATCATCGAACAACCATATAAGCAAATAAACATAATAAGAATAGTACACCATACAGTAGCAAAAGGCTATAAAAACATTACCAATAAATAATACTCATCACTACGATCGCGTGAGCGCAAGAATCAACTAAATCGGAGTTACGAGCTAAAAGTTATGGCCGTTTTAAGTTCTAAGGTTTAAATTACAAAATAGTATCTCCAGGAACCTATTTGTAATTTCAGAAAAGTTTATAAAATATTACAGCTATTTTACTATTTTAGTTTATAAAATAGCTCCTTTCTTTAAAAGAAAGAAAACATTATAGCTAATAATAAATTGCAAAAAAAATTTAAAAATTTGAGGAATTTAAATCTCAAGATAAATTTTGAAATTCCAGGGTGTTACAAAAACATTGACTAGCTGCAAAAATAATTTAGTTCCCAAGATTTACGCAATCTGATCACTAAGTCCTTATTTCCCTTCTTCAAATCCTTTCTCAGTTCCACTTTTGATCACATGTTCTTGTGATTACTACTTGTGACCTTATTATAGAAACTGGAGATGTTTCTAGCCTCTCCATGACTGCATGCGTCCTGCTTACTATTGCTATGTTTTCGGGTATCCATCCAAAGGGAAGACGGTACTTACATAAATGGTTGCCAATTATTTTATTTTTTAATTTCCATCCGTGATTGGCAAACATCTCCATATGGCAACAGGTTCCAAAGACAACTGAGGCATTTTTTTCTTGACCTTTTTACTGCAGACTGCCTGCTCATTCAAAATAGTACAGATTTCAACTATGATAACACCTCTTTCAATCTCTTACAAAATTGTACAGATTTCAACTTAGAAGAAGTGGATATGGTGGATGTGGAGGATGAAGTGTTGGAAGAACAAGGGTAATGTCTGACTCCTTTATTCTAATCCAGTTTGCATGGAGCCGACAAAATAAATGGCTTAATCAGATCATTTAAGTACCAAGAAATTGCATGTTTGAGTTTTTGGTCGTGTACGTTGGCTGGCCTGTGTCTTAGTACTATGCCCAGCAAAAGAATACACAAAATCCAGCCCATCAGGCTTATCGCTGTCAATCTGAACCATATTGGTTGGTAGCATTCTTCAGCCATCTGACATTATTCAGTGTAATTTGATCCATCTTCCTGTATGCGGATACACTAGACCTTGCATTAGCGTGACTAATGGTCAATTACCCTTGATAATATGTATGATTCCCGTTATCTTTTTTTCCTGATTTGAAATTGTGTTTTGTTAGATAGTGGCCCATGTGTTGTACTTTCAAAGGGATTTGCCCTTTTCGGGTTGTGAGATTAATCAAAAGGCAAAAGGAAATAGAAGGTGAAAACCAAAAAAAAAAAAAAAAAAAAAAAGAGCCCTGAACTAGTATCTCGGATGTGGCCTTGGTGGTCGTTATCGAGACAGAAAGAAGCCACCGTGGGGAAGTGGTTGCGGTGGTTTTGGATCCGGTCAGCTGTGTCGATTGTGAGAGAAACCAAGTTGTACGATGCATTGTTGCTTGATAGTATGTGATCAAGACACTGTTGTTGATGATAGCTTGTTTGTTTTCACTACTGTTGTTGTAATCATTGAGCGGCTTGGCCAGGCCCGGGTCGACGTGCATGGTTTTGGGGACCTCGCCCGGTTTGGCGTGCTTCGAGTCCAAGATGTACGGCCCTGCCTTGAGCACCGCGGTGGCTGGGGAGCCGTAGAATCAGTAGCTGCTGATTTTTCAGCTGGCGAGAACTCGATCGGCGCCAACTTCTAGCACTAGCACATGTGTTCTCCTCGTTTTTGGTGGTACGACGCCACTATCCTCTTCGAACGTGAGATATATGACATCGTTGTTTACTCGTATGTCAATGATACTCTGTACAACCGGAACCAGCTAGCATCTTGCATACATAACCACAATAATGCGCTAGCTCTGTCGTGGAGCCGGCTTCAATCCAGTCTCACCGATGAAGGTCTTACTGGAAACGTGGTGAAGCACGCATAGTAGCTGGGCGGCCTTCATTCCCTACTGGTCCAACGGATCACAAAGATCAAAGATGTTGATGCTGCTGTCCCCGTCCAACACCGCAAGCTGAACACAAACACAAGTGTTTCATTGATTCGTAGCAATTGCAAAGGAAAAAACATAGTGTTGCTAGATGGCACTGTACCGTTGTGATCTCGATGGCTTCAGATACTCTGCATTGTGCACTAATGTCGCCAGGTAACATTCCTAATCAATGGCTAATAATGATTATTACTGACGCACGGGCGCCCTGGGAGGTAGCCAGATAGGGCGCCGCTGCTTCTGAACCCAAAGTTTTTAATTTGTTCGCCAATGTCCATGGCCCATGTGTTCAGCAGTCCAGCCCTATATAGCGTCCATATGGCGAGGAGCGTCAATTTTCTCTACGCATCGGCGAGGAGCGTAAAGATGAGGACTCTTAAATCCCAATCGATCAAGGAAGCAAAGTCATTTGGTCGCCCTCCTCGGTAAGTACTCGGTCTTTCTCGACAGAATGGCTTCTGGAAAAAGGGGCAAGATCGAGCCGGCAACGACTGCATGTGAGGCACTTGTGGACTGCTTCCTTGAGCACATTCTCGGCTTCCTGCCGGCAGACGAAGCTGGCCGGACAGCCGTGTGCTCGCTCGGAGCTGGCGGCCACAGGCCTCCGCATCTCGTGCATTCCAAATACTGGCTGTACGAGCCAATGGGAAAACGCAAGTTTGTGGACGACATGCTGCACCTCCGTAGAGCTGCGCCTCTAGAGGAATGTCAGTTGTGACAGATCCACCTCACGAAGAGGCGTTTTCGTCGTCAGGATCATCATGGATGATACCACGCACTGTGACGCCCGATAATACAATATAACTGTCGAATACTTACTCTATGGGTATATCATCAGAGTCTCGTAAGTACGGAAGTAACAAGTTTTGAAATAACGTCAGTTCAGTGGAAGCGAAATAAATAAGATACAATCGCTCTCACGGCGATACACATCGGACATCCGGTAGAGACAGGTGTTTTGCGCTACAACACCATACCGGCAAGCAAACGATCTACTCTCTGGGGTTGCACCACTCCCTGGTCTACTCTCGTCCGTTAGCGGGTGGGTTCTCCCACTGGTCATCTCCTCCGTCGTGGCCCTCCTCCTTCTATTGCTCTAAAAACCACAAAAAGCTACGCCCGAGGCAATTAAAGCTCAGCAAGACTGACCCGACAAAATGACCAACTACAGCCGACTCCTAGACATGCAAAGGCCGGGGATAGGTTTAAGTTGCAAAAATCGGTCTACAAGTGGATCCTTACTTTCATATTTTAGCAGTGCATTAGTTGCAAGAAGAAACAAATTTAGTTTGCACTGAGCTATTGCAATACAAGGGTACAAGCAACTAACAAGCATATCAGCAATTTAACCATAATCATCCATGTTTCCTCTTGTTACTACGTTCCGATGGACGAGATAAGCGGCACTCGTTACTGTGAGGGACATCGACTCGAATCGATTTACATCCTGCAGGAGAGACATGATTGCACGTCTCATACGCGCTTCCCAAAGCCGTATGAAACAACCTTTTGCTGCCGGCACTCGTAATGCTAGTCGGGCCTACCTACCTCGAGAAGGGTCCCTCACACGATGCCGTCCCGGACGTCATCCGTGAGTAGAGTGCTCCCTCCTCTCCCAAAATTCGCTAAGTAACCAAAGGGGAAGGGGATCTCCCAAACATCACAGCCTCCATCGCTACATCGGTTTACGAGGCTCAATAACATCAGAATGCCAAACAATACTGTTCAAACTTATCCATATGGATCGGACACGATGCGGTCCTTGTATGCACGGATAGGGCTACCACCTTGAAGACATATCGGTCCTTCCATTTCACCTAAGTTGCCCGTCCGGCCTATCGAGGAATTACCCCTCGGACAAGTATAGGGTAGATTACCCATGATGAATATAGGAGTATGCGTGAGGTTGAGATACGATGGTAACACGGGACCATCGATTTAGACGAGTTCGAGCCTCTTATTCGGATAATAGCCCTACATCCTGTGTTCCGTGGCATTGTATTATGATATCTCGTCTAGATCATGTCTAGACGATGTGTTGTAAGGTGTATTGAGATGTTCCCTGGAGGGTGCCTCTGCCCTCCTTATATATCCGGGGTACAAGGTTACATGACATGAGTCATAATCGGTCTACAATACATATTCAAGTAGGAGTCTTTTTCTATCCAAGTAGGAGTCTTTTTTTATCCAAATAGGAGTCTTTCCCTGAGTTGCGTATATCCATAGGGTAAGTATTCGACAGACAGCCCCGAAAGCCTTGCAAGGGAGATAATCTTCAATTGCTTGCCGACTAGTTTTCGTCATGTAGAATGCTTCGACTTTGTATCGACGAGCTTGTAAGGGTCTCAAAGATCGAGTATTTTGTCTTCAAGAAATTAGCTTTTCCAACTTGATGCATTGGTCAAATGCACCTAATTAGGTGTAGCCCCCGACTCTTGTATCATTTGACTTCTCAAATAATGCAAGAATCTTTTCAAAGACTTTCATTATTTTCAAACAATTTCAACCGATCCGGGTCGCTTTCGACCGATTTTGGTTGCTTCCGACCGATTTAGCCGCTTCGACTGATTTAGGTTGCTTCCGACCGATTTAGTCGCTTCCGACTTGTAACGTCCCACCTCTCCGAGATCGGGCCCGCTTACACCTAGCAGCTTAATAGGCCCTCAAGACTTTCCTCACGAGTCAACACTAGTCTTTTCTACACACTTTGTCCTCACTCGTGCACACTCGGGAAAGACTTTTCGGTCGGTCACCCATCCTAAATTGCTCCAAGCCAAGCACGCTTAACCTTAGAGTTCTTTAGCGATGAGCTTCTAAAAAAAAAGTTGTAACTTGGTGACATGAGTATTCTATCAATCCTATTAAGCCTTGGGCCAGGATGTTACACACTCACCCCTTAGAAGATCGACGTCCTCGTCGATCAACCCCAAGCCGAAACGTCCTCTCTCGGCTATGTCCATGTGCCCACGACCAGCGCATGTGCTGATGTGCCATGCTATGTGACCACTCCGGGCCCACACCAGCCACGCACACCATGCTTACGCAAGTGCGACCCACGAGCCCGTGAAGCCGTGAGAGTCGGCTCCGATACCACTTGTAACGTCCTGCCACTCTAGGCCGGGCCCGCTTACACTGGCAGCTTAATAGGCCCTCAAGACTTCCCTCACGAGTCAACACTAGTCTTTTCTACACACTTTGTCCTCACTCGTGCACACTCGAAAAGACTTCCCGATCGGTCACCCATCTTAAATTGCTCCAAGCGTGTCGCTTCGAAAAAGAAGTTACAACTTATTGACATGAGTATTCTATCAATCCTATTAAGCCCTAGGCCAGGATGTTACACGACCGATTTAGGTTGCTTCCGACCGAATTAGCCGATTTCGATTGATTTAGATTGCTTCGACCGATTTGGGTCACTTCGACGATGGAGGCGATCGGAGATGCCATGACCGACCGATAGCAACTAGCAAACCACTCGGGACAAGTGATATATCCGCCAACCTGCCTCAAATGATCCTGTCAATATTGAGATTAAAGTAATTAGTAATAGTAATTTAAGCACTAATAGTGTTAAATACTCCACTTGTTCGGTTTTAATTGTTCATCCGAACTCAATTCTCCATTGAAATATCAAGATGTGCTTTTGATCCTTGTTCTCGTTTTGTCTCTTTCCGACCGGCGCCTCCGTTGCTCGTATCGGTCGACCTTCCGATACTTTGGATCATAACACAAAAAATTCAAATGAATAGCAGTAGTTTTCATATAGCTACACACTTATATCATTATTTCTATAGTTAACTCTCCCATACATGACCTCCGGCCTTCGCTCCGGGTTTAGCATAGTGGTTACTTGGTAGTATGATTATAGTGTTGAAACTTATTAAACTAACTGCTTAAATCGATCAGTTTAGACTATAATACGGTCGTTTAGACCATAAATTCAAACAAATCGGTCATTTAGCCAATAAATTCAAACAAATCGGTCGTTTAGACCATAAATCAAAATAAATCGATCGATTAGCCAATAAATTCAAACAAATCGGTCGTTTAGACCATAAATCAAATTAAATCAGCCAATTAGCCGATAGAATTCGAACAAATTGGTCCTTTAGACCATAAATCGAAATAAATCGGTCGATTTCGACCATAAATTCGAATAAATCGGTCGTTTAGACCATAAATCGAAATAAATCGATCGATTTTGACCATAAATTCAAATGGAACCCGCAATCCCGAGAAAAATCCAGGTAATTATTAGAATACTTAGCTTTTATTTTCAGCAAGTCGATGTAAAAGCCCCGAGCGTGAAGTCGAGCGATCGCAAGGTGCCCCATGTCGATGTTGTCGAAGGCTGAAACCCGAGTATGCGATCCGACCAATCTGACTTGTTGCCAACTACGACCTTCGATCGGATTCGCTGACCGTGACGTACAATTGAACTCGTCAAATGCGACTTGGGTCGAACTCGATCGATCGGAAATGAGGATCACGCCATGAAATTGGCTGTGGTCGGATTGGATGTATCTTTTTGATTGAAGAATTTGGCCATCGAACTCAACAAATCACCCTTGCGCTGCCCTTCTGGCGCGCCAACTGTCGAGGAATTACCCCTTGGATGAGTATAGGGTAGATTACCCATGATGAATATAGGAGTATGCGCGAGGTTCAAAGACGATGGTAACACGGGATGACCGATTTAGATAGGTTCGGGCCTCCTCTTTGGATAATAGTCATGCATCCTGTGTTCTATGGTATTGTATTATGATATCTCGTCTAGATCATGTCTAGACAATGTGTTGTGAGGTGTATTAAGATGTTTCCTAGAGGGTGCTCCTGCCCTCCTGATATATCCGGGGTACATGGTTACATGGCATGAGTCTTAATCGGTCTACAATATATATCCAAGTAGGAGTCTTTTCCTATCCAAATAGAAGTCTTTCATTATCCAAGTAGGAGTCTTTCATTATCCAAGTAGAAGTCTTTCCCTGAGTTGCGTATACCCATAAGGTAAGTATTCGACACGGCCTCCAATTTCATTCCATCCTCAAGTCCCTCGGTCATCGTACCCGAGTGTGAAAGAACTATACTACGAGTGGTCTCCGTACCACTCGACAACTCGTTGTCCTAATTAAGCAAGCAACTAATGATGGCTATCCAACATAGCATAAAAAGGATCCTACTGCATTCTATGTTTTCAATTCAACTCCTATCAACCAAATGCACAATACAAACCTACAATCATAGTTGTAAAGTAAAAGATTTAAACAATGGTTGTGCACCAGGGCTTGCCTAATCTTGAGCCTTAGCGGCGGCCGGACTTGGCTACCGGAAAAAATAGTGTCGGCGACCTCGTTCACATGTGCGAGGGAAAAAGGGGTCGGAAGGGTGCGCAAGGCGGTCACGCACACGCTAGGACGAAGAGCATTAGATGAAGCTCACCGGAGGGAAGGGATTTCCCGACGAGGTGGAAGACGGCCCGCGGCAAGCTTTAACGACAAAACAAATTATTCCTCCGTGTGTGTTTGCTCGTTGGGGAAGCGGTGGGTACTAGGGGGAAGAGGGGCGGTGGCGTGTCGAAGGGGCCGCGTGATCTAGTCCGAGGCGGTGTGGGGTGGCCGGACGACGAGGTCCAAGCGGCGGCGGATATGGTCGGCGGCTCCGGCTTGCGTGTGTAGGACGAGAGGTGAGAGAGGGAGAAGAGAGAGCGTGGGCCGCGACCAACCGGGGCGTCGTCGCGACGCCGTGCTACTCGGGGTTGGGGCGGCATCGGTGTATGGCCTCCACGCAGCGTATATGAACTCAAGGACTGCGACTTGTCCATCCCATGTAGATTAAGTTTGAACGTATCGGTTGCATGTGGTATTTATGGGACCGATGAACCGATGTAACGAAGGTTGTTGTTTAGTTGGACGTTATTGTGACACCTAGGTGTCCCAAAAATTCTACACAAGGCCCTACAATTATCTACTGGCCGAGTAGAGCTCGAATCTAAAGTTTTTGGCAACATGCACAGTAATTTGAATTTCAATTTCAAACAAATTTGCCTTGGTTTGAACTACAAGTCATAATTTCCCAACATAACTTGGTACTCCCGAGCATATATGTTGTAGGGCATGTCAAAATAAAAATCTAGGACAAACCCTAAAATTTTTCTCAAGGGATAAATGCCTCAAATAAATCAGAGGAACTCCAGAAATTAGCATTCTTGACTAATTTTATGTTTATTCTCTGTGGAGGTCTGCGAGTCTTTTGGCATCTCAGAAATTAGTACCAATCATGAGGATCACGAGGATATTTGTGGTTTCGAATTTTTGAGATCGAAAAGTATTTTTATCGGATTTTACAAAAATCGGTCAGCTCGAAAACCAACGAAAAATGACAAAGGCTTGCGGGACCCGCTTGTCAGCCTCTTCTTACTCGCAGAGCCGCGCGCCAGGGAGTTGCTGGCGCCTTCGCGCCATGTGGCACCCGTACGCCGGCACAGCCCCCACCCTCATCATGCCGGTGTCGCCACGACCTCACCCGACCGGCCCTCACTCTCTCCCCCTCTCCATTTTCTTTTCCCTGCAGGCCAGCTCCCAGGCGCACCACCATTGACGCCGCCCTTAGAAGCTCACCGTCCGGCCACCTCGCTGCCTTCCCCGACCAGATGAAGCCACCAAAGGGAGTGCGAACTCATTATCTAACTGCTCGAACTCGCCGCTCTGCGATCCATGGTCTGAGTGGGGAGTATTTTGAGCTTTTCTCCGATGACCTCTCCGGCGAGCACCATGAATGCCGTCGCCAATTACTCTCTCCTCGGTGAGCCGTTTCGCATGATGCTTATTCCTTCGCGTGAGCAACCCCCTACGCACCTCCCTAACCTCTCTTTTATCTTGATTCCGCGTCGAGCAAGCCACAGCCCAGCTTTTCCCCCACCGTTCTTCTCCGGCTGTCACCACACCGTCGACGCCGACCGACTTCTGGCCATCTTCGTCGACAACAACCTCAATGCCGGTCTTCTACTCGCTACCCTGAAACTCTACAAAGAAACGGCGCTCGATTTGGTGGATTCTACGAAGCACACGGCGCCGCCGAACGTCGTCAGACCGCGGGCTCCTGCGTACTTCGTCGCCGGCCATCTTCCGGTGAGCTCTTGTCCCCGGGACCCCCTTGAATGGATTCGCGTCGAGGTCCCGGACGCGCTGGTATTTTTCGCGCAATTTGTGGTGTCCGTTTGTGCATATTCCGGCGAGCCGCCGTCGCTCCGGCGAGCTCCGGTCGCCATGCCCGGCCACCAGCCCGACCTCATGCTGGGCTCGACGGGATCTCGTGCGAAAATCATTTTCGGGAATTGTTTGGATTACCAGGAAATCAGTAAACCTTCCGAAAATCATATCTCCTAGAATAAAAATGAGAAAAATGTAAACTAAATTTTGTTAGTTCACCCTCGACCATACCTATCCAACGGACATGTGGTCAGGAAGATTTTGTTTCATGGTTTTTCCTGGAAAATTTTATGTATGTAAACCTTAGTTAATTCATAAGTAATTATCTAGAGCTGAGATAACTGCAAGCTCAACTTTGTTAGAATCCACTTGACCTTCCCTATTTTGTGGTAGAGTTAGTTTTACATGATCAGTTATGGATTAGTGATGATAATTTCCTATTTGGAAAACAAGTTTAATTCATAACTAATTTTCTAGACCTCATTAAATCTTGGGCTTGGCATGCATGTTCCTGATCAGTGGATCTACCTCTAGGAAATACCACTTGATCAAGTCTGCTTTAGAATTAGCTACAGAAATTATTTGTTGATCAAAAGTCTATGAATTTGTACAATATCTCTCGTACGCAATTAAATTGTGTCACTTGGGGATGAATGAACTCTTGCAGTTATCTATCCTCAGTGGCTCACCCAAGTGCAGATCATGGATATCTTCTTGCAAATAATTATTTTCTTTCATACGGGCACATGGATATTTATTTAAATGCTTCATGGGAGTTAATGAAAAGAAAACGATTAATTATCTACCATTCAAAAACGAACCTTCACCACCTTATGAGCTTGTTCTATTAATTCGTAGTCACCTCGTTTAGATGAAATACGCACGTACTCTATAAATATTTGTATCTTGTGCTTTCTTAAAAATGAAACATCATCTCTTGCATCATGTAGATAACGAGGTGTACGTCGCGGTGATCGAAGGAGGACAAGAACAAGCTGCTGCAAGTGACCCAACTACCGAGGGTCAAGTTCAAGGCAAGCCCCGGTGCACAAACTTTAAATTCTAGGATTTTATTTCTATAAATGTGATTGCAGGTTTGATTGTGCATTAGGTGTATAGGAGTTATTATGGAACCATTAGTATGCAGCAGGATCCTTTTAATACCTTGATAAGAGAGCCTTCCCTAGATGCTTGCTAATTAGGGTTGTGTATCCGTCGAGTGGTACGGAGACCACTCGTAGTATAGGATTACTACTACACTGGACACGATGACGAGATGGAAAGGATGGAAAAGAAATCGAAGGCCGGATGGGCAACTTAGGTGGAAAGAGAAGGACCGACTAGTCTTCAAGGTGGTAGCCCCGTCTCAGTGCACATAAGGACAGCGTCGTGTCCAGACCTATGTGGATTAAGTTTGAACGTACTCGTTTGCATGCTGGTGTTATTGGGCCCGATAAACCGACGTAGCGATGGAGGCCGTGACGATAGGGAGATACTCTACCCCTTGGTTACTAGGCGGAATTTGGGAGGAGAGTAGGGAGCACTCTACTCACGGATGACGTCCGGACGGCATCGCGTGAGGGACCCTATTCGGAGGTGGTAGGCCCGACTAGTGTTACAACACTCGAGCGAAAGATTGTCTCATGCGGCTTCCGGAAAGCGCGTATGTGACGTGCAATCAGGTTTCTCCTACAGGATATAAATCGATTCGAATCGCTGCTCCTCACAAGTAACGAGTACCGCATGTCCCAGTCGCCGAACGTAGTAAGAAGAGAAACATGATGATTATTATGCTGAATTACTTGTTAATTACTTGGATTGTAAATCATGTAATGAATTAGTTTAGTGCAAACTAAATTTGATCATTTTTACAACAAATGCACCGCTAAAAGATGAAAGTAAGGACGCACTTGTAGGTCGGCTTAGTGCTTAGCATCCTGTCTCCGACCTCTGCATGTCTAGGAGTCGGCTGTAGATGACCATCTTGACGGGTTAGTCTTGCTCGAGCTTTAGTTGCTCGGGGCTTTGGTCTACGTGGTTTTAAGAGGATCCCGCCCCACATGACGATGCTTGGAGGATTGCTCGTGGACCGGCTACTCCGCCGACGGAGGACACTACACGTGGGAGTGGTTCGGCCCCAACGAGTAGAGGAGTTGATCGCCGGTACGGTGTGTAGGGCAACACACCCATCTCTCGTCGGATGCCCGTGGTGTATCGCCGATGAGAGCAATTGTATCAAACGTCGTATTGTTTTATGTTGAACCATTGTTGTAACTTAAACGCTTCCGCAATTTGTAAGACTTTGTGTATGATGATGATGATGGATGTACTGATGTATTTTATTTGTCTCTCGTATTGTGCTTATGTTTGTACATTGTAATATCGGACATCACAGCGCGTGGTGCCACCTAAGATGATCCTCGGAGATGAGAACGTCTCCTTGTGAGACGGTTCGTCACGCTTACCCCACACCTTTTTCCTAGTGGAATTTCGGAGGAGAGAGGTGAGCAATGTACTCTAGGATGACGTCTAAGATGGATCGTGTTGAGGGACCCTTCTCGGCGAGGTAGGCTCTGAACCGACTATGACATCGGTGAAAGGTTGGCTCATGCATCTTGTAGAAAGCACACATGTGGCGTGCAATCAGGTTTATCCTCTAGGATGTAAATCGATTCAGATCACCGGCCTTAACAATAATGAGTTCCACTTGTCCTCGCACTAGATTGTAGTAACAAGAGGAACTGGAATGCTTATTGTCGAGTCTTAATCTCGGCAATATACTACCTAGCTCCGTACGGGCGTGAAACTCGATGGTGCAACACAAGAACACACAAGAGTTTTAGACAGGTTTAGGCCCTTCAATCGAGAGTAATACCCTACGTCCTATATGTCCGTATTGCCTTTAGCGTAATTCTATTGCTGTATGGTGTCTTCGGATATTTTTCGAGGGGTCCCTGCCCGCCTTATATATCCGGGAGGCAGGGTTACATGCAGAATCCTAGTCGGTTACGATGATTTACATATAAGAAAACTCTATCTCTAAGATTTCTTATCTATTCGTAGTCCTACTCGGCCGATCTTGTACTTGTCTTGAGGATCACGTCATGTTTGAGTCGGTATAATCTTCCTCCACTATTTCCATACCGGTATATGGAATCTTCTATTATCTTGAACCGGTCGAACACCACTCGTGGGCCCTCCAAACCGGTCATACACCTTTGATGTGCCACCATGTCCTTGATGAATAATCTCTTGTACCAAATGTACCCCTAGGGTAAGTATTCGACAAGTAGCCCCCGAGTAATTTTTGATTTTACCTTGAGGCGGACCGACCAGTCTTCCGCATGTTGGGCTAATTCCAGTGCGAAATTAAAAATAACTCCATCTTTGCGATATACTTCCTCCAACAATTCGGCTTTCAAAAGCCAAAAAATTGGTCTTTTATTCTCCATACCACCTAATTAGGTGTGCAAAAAATTCAAATATCTTCACGCTTTTCCCATCTGGTGCACCGGTCAGTGCACCCAATTGGGTATAGTCCCCGACTCTTGGATCATTTGAACTCCTTCAAATAATGCAAGAGTCTACTTTATTGATTCTTCATTATTCACTATCTTCCTGCGGTCTTTATATACCGCTCTTGATGATGGTGCACCGGTCGAGTGCACCTAATTAGGTGTAGCCCCGACTCTTGTATCATTTGAATTCATACAAATAATGCAAGAGTCCCTTGAAAGATTCTACACTTATTTTCAAGAATTTCTAACCAGTCTTGGCCACTAATTACATACCTCTCAGCAATTCCTGCCAAGAACTCTCTTCCCGATCGGTCCAGACCGGTCACGAATAACATACTCCTGGAGATTTGCACTAGAACTTGATGTCGGACCGCTAAAATCGATCATAACTAAAATTTTGCTTAACAAAATTTCACTAAAAACATAATCCCGCACTGATCGAATCAGCCACTTATTTTGCTTATTTAACTCGAGTTTTCTTAAAGCCTATAATCAGCCGAATGCTTGACACCTGTAGTGAGGCAATTCAAATAATTTCCAATCAATCAGTCAAGACCAATATGTCTTCGGTCCAATTGATTTGCTGCATAAATTCCTCCAAATATATCAATCCGGACCAAATTTACTTTAACGGCCAAGTGTTGGACACTCGGACCACTATCACAATTTGCAAAAGAGCCCCCGTGATTATTCAAATCGCGTCGGTTTCCTTCAGTAACCAAACGAGTCATGAGCGCCATAACTTGGGCCTTTAAACAAGTAAAGGACCCAAACTTAACGACCGGGCCCTATATCCGGCCCTACCAATCTCAGACCCCGAGCCCAACTCACGGGTCTATAAAAGGAAGCCAAGGGTCGACCTAGGTCAAACCCATCCCAAAACTTTTCCCGTCGCGCACTCACACTCGGCCTCCATAGCTCCCGTGTTCTTCGCGCTTTGCGATCCAATCCACACACTAATCCTTCCCTTGCATTCCAAGCTCGCACAACCTCCCGTCCTTCAAAAATGAAGAAGTCCTCAAAATCCACCTCTTCTTCCCAGCGCATCCCTCGCGATCAACTTCCAGCTGGAGTTCAGGAATTTCCCCCAAGGAACTCCACGAAGGCAAACCTCAATGCTCCGGTTGCCGATGGGGTACTTCCCCCAAAGATCCTCATCCAATGGAGCGCTCCCGACCCCAGCCGATATTCCCCGGGGAATCAATGCCGACCAACAGGTCGCATTCCGATCCTTTTTCTCCGTGGTCTTAACCTCCCTTGCTTGTTCCTTCGTTTGTGGCCTTCTCTTCTTCTATGGCCTCGAACTCACCAATCTCAACTCTAACTCCATTCTCCACATCGCCTTTTTCATCCATCGTGCGAAGCATTCCGGTGTTCTCCCCACTTCAATCTTTTTCGATATCTCTTCCACATCCGACCACTCGCCTCTAGCAACAATCGCCAGGTTGTCGGGGTGTTGGTCTTCAAATCCGTGAAACCAAAGAATACTTCAACATCCCTTTGAGCAAAAGCATCTCCAAGTGAAAGGATGAGTGGTTTATCCTTGATAACCCTCGACTGCACTTCCAAGCATACAAGGCGAAAGTCGCCAAGGAACGCTCCAACCGGAATCCTAAGGGCGTGAGGGAGAAGCTTGTACAAGACCCTCAAGTTGCCGTTCTGCTCCGATGATCGATTCTCCGAAGAGAGACAAAGGAGTTACTACGGAAACCATCATCCGGAGCTTCATAGTCCGCGGCGTACAACCACTCCAACGTCAAGCCGCCCCTGGATGGCTTTTCGGGGAAAATGGCAACCCCGGTGAAGACTCGGACCGCCCAAGCTTGGAACAGAATGAACATCCGAATCCGAAGTTGCTCGTTGGTGCGGATGCCGGCGGTTATGACAAGGTCCATGTGGCCTTCGACTTCGAGAACCTTCGCCCATCGGTAAGACCGTCTTACTAGTACTTTACGGTTATACCGCTGTATCTTACTTTCAGCTTATTGATCAATTACTCCCCGAACAGGAGCTAGACTGCTTCAAAAGCCACCCCTACCCCCTCCCCCGCTTCTAACTAGCGAAACATGGGGGAGGATTATCAAGACATGGCTGCAACAGCCAACACCGTCCTCCCCAGCCCTGGATCGTCCACCAGGACCACCAGGTCCGGTACAAGAACAACCGATACATCCGCCCCTCTAGTGACGGACACTGCGAACGGATGCTCGAGCGCCAAGAGAGCCTTCGCCGTGAGGAGGAGCTCGAGAGAAAAGATCGGAAGGCAGCTTGGGAAGTCTGTACACAGGAGTTCCTCCAGCGAACCTATCAAGGATCCCCCGGCCAAGATTCCAAAGAAGCCAAGGACCACTCCTCCTCCTTCCCAGCACCGGTATTCGAATCAACCCGATCTCCAAAGAAACCGCCACCGATATGGAGAAAAATACCGGTGAAGGCGGTAGCTCTAAAAAGAAGAATACTATCCCTGCTCCCTAAGCACAAACGGGTGCCAAGAGGAGCGCTTAAGGTTCCGGGAGCGGCTCACAAGGACCTCCCAGGCAAGAAGTCGAAGCCCTCGTCCGGCTTCGTGAAAGCTCTCGGGTAATATCCATGCAACGTCTTAATTCAACAACTCATTGTTCCTGCTTAATCATCTTTTTACCGACTAACTTTTCTTTCTTTCTCAGCGTGCCACCAAATCTCCAGGCCTCCATCCGGAGCATGTTAGGAAAAGCTCCGACACGGTCCAAAAGGCCGCATCCCCCGAGACCTCGGAGAAGACTCCCGAGGTACCACAGCCTCAGGACTTACAATCAATACCGACGGCACCGTCCGGCACTCCAACACCGGTCGAGAAGACCGTCGCTAGCACTCGGGAGCCCCAAGTGGATCCCGAAACTTCAAGGAAGACTCCTGAGGCACCACAGCCTCCGGACTCGCAAGCAATTCCGACATCCTCGTCCGGAGATCCCACACCGGTCGAAGGCAACGCCACCACCAAGGATCCGAAAGTAGCCCCCGAGCCACAATCATCCAAAGATGCAGCGGGTACTTCCGGCACCTCTACTCATCCCGCTCGGACCGCTGAATCATTTCCAATGGGACTTCATCAACCGGTCCGGGCAGAAGATATTCCTCGACGCTCTCGCTCTTCCACTCGGGCGGTCCCTGCTGAGCCTAAACTCACATGGGTCGTAATTGGTGAAGCCTCCATTGACGAAAACAGCGGAGCATGGGAATTCACCTCCACCGTCGGGTGGAACGAAGAGGTTGAAGAAGGAGCTCTTCAACAATTCACCGAGAGCGGTCAGGTACACACGAACTCTCTTGCCCATATTTTCAATTTTCTGAAACCCTTAAGTCTCTCATCGATAGTTTCAACTCTTAATCAGGTCCTCTTGAAGAGCTCAGAAGAAAAAACAAAAATTATCCGCCGCCTTCAAGAGGAACTCTCAAATAAGATCGAGAAGCTCCAAGAACTGTAGGTGCAGACCGCCTCCCTGCGCTCTAAAGAAGAAGAGCTCAAACGCAGGGAGCGGAATCTGGGGAACACCCACCAGATCATGGAAGAGAGGCGCAACGAAATCCTTCGCCTTAATAGGGAAATCACAAGTAAGCACTTATATATCCAATTCTTGGTTTTGAACATCTACCTGACCGGTTTTCTTCCCTTTCAGCTCAAGAAAATCTGGTAACGACTTACAAAGAGATCGAGAAGACTCTCAATGAAAAAATGTCGCTCCAAACTACTGCCCTAGAAGAAGGCGCCAAACATGAAGAGGCTATGGCGGCCCGGATTCAAGAGCTAGAGGGCGACCTGACCGCCAAGGACGATATCTTGAAGCAATCACTTGACTTAGCAAAGATCGCTCAGTCTAAGCTGGATCAGGTGATGAAGCACAACAAAGACCTCCAGACCGCTCTGAACTAGGCACTTGAAGCAGCCCAAGTTGCTCAGGCGGATAAGGAGGCAGCGGTCAGAGAAGCCCATGCTTCCGCTCAGCAAGCGCTCAAAACCAAGGAAGATGGAATTCAATCGCTACTGAGTGCTATGGAAAAGCTTGAATCCGCTTCTGCTACAATGAAGAGAAGGTTCCAAGACATGGATCTGTCTCGCAAGCATAAGTCCCTAATCTTCCCGCCCATTGATCTTTCTCAAAATTCTTTCTCAATCTGGTCAATCAGTCTGAATTCTTCAATTCTCACTCCTTCTCTTTTTCTGCACTCCAAAGCTCGCAGCTGGAGCCAAAAGGCTCGTCGAGTATCTCGGTGGAGGGAACATTCTCCAGAATGAACCCCTCAGCCTGCAGAACGCTTTGTGGGATGCTCCCGCCGAATCGAAGACCACTGCAAAATGGTGGCTGCTTCTGGTAGAGCGCAAGTTGCAGCTACCATCCAATCATGGACGCCGGTGGAGCAGTGCGACCTTAATTTCGTCAAGATCGGAGCGCATCCGGACACAACCGAGGACCGGTTCAATGAGTTGAAAAACTCATTGATCAACACCGTGTCCCATCTAGTAAAAGACCAGCTGGTGAATCTCACCCCAGAGCCGCTCGACGAAGCTATTGCCATGCCCATCGCCGGCGAGGCCGCCAACGAGGAGGACCAGTCTGATTCTCTGGACTTCAGCGCCCTGATGGATTCCGAGGAGACGACTTCAGACCCCCTCGTGGGTGCTCCCAAGACCGGTGATGGCGGCGCATCTGGCAGCGGAGGGCCCAGCTCTTAGGCTGTAGGGTTACCTGTAAAGAGATGTGCACAAAAACTACGTAATTCCATACTTGATGTAAATACTTATATTATTTACCTCATAATCTTCCCATTTTCAATTCCTTGACCGGTCTTCGATTATTCTTCAATATATATTTACTTTCCTCGCGCAAACATGCAGCGTCAAATAATAATCATATACCGAATGAATTCTTAACACCGGTCATTAACAAAAGGCTTTAAATCCTGGTAGGATCGATAACATCTGAGACGAAACACGATGGTTAACTCGACGCAACCAAGCCATGACATGACCGCTCGCTCGCAATGGCACTGGGTGTAGCTCATGGGGGCGGTCTTATTAACAAGATCATGTGGATCAAATATTAAATCAATCTTAGAATTCAAGATTTCACAATTTTAGCTCATGGGGGCGGTCTTATTATCAAGATCATGGGAGCGGTAATGGTTTAAAAATGTAATTATGATTATAATTGTTTGTGCAATAATTATGTGCAAACTAAATTTACTTTTGCTTATAACTTAAGTTGATGTTAAAACATGAAAGTAAAGACTCAGCACTAGAGTGGATTTTTGGCAACTTGAACCCTTCCTCTAGCCTTTGCTCAGCGCGTAGCTCTTTGATGTTTTTAGATGATCGTAGCAGTCAGAGCGACTTCAATGGTACCAACCACTAGCCAGGCCAGTATCCAGATGGAGGAAGTATCGCATGGGAACTCTACAACCCGTGGAAACAAAGTGTTGTTTCCCGGTATGGTGTCTTGAGCAAAGCACATGTTTGTGTTGGATGTCCTATGTTCACCACCGTGAGAGGCAAATGTATCTGTTGTATTTGCTTTAGTTGAGCTCTAGGTGTTTCAAACTTATTCGCTTATGCTATTTTCAAGACTATGTTGTAATTATTTAAAATTTGGATTATGCAAAACTCTTGTATTCTATCTATTTCTACATTGTATCCTATATTCCTTGTCTTTCGTGTTGTACTATTGGACATCACAGTGCTTCATGTCATCCGAGAAAGATCTTCATGGTGGAACTGTCCCCATGCGAGGCGGTTTGGTCATAGCGTGGTATAAGAGCCATGCTGGAAATAGTGCAATAAAAGGCATATTTTTGAAAAATGAGGTCGTGCCTATTAAGGATATTATAGTGTTGTTGGTGGCAACCTAATTTCTGACTGCAACCTGGGTTTAGATTACATTTCTGCAAAACTTTCAATCCCAGGTAAGAAGGTAAGTGAGTAAATTGCTTGCACTATCTCCGGAGCGGATTGTTGTGATGTGTCCCTACCCAAGTGGGTTGAATGGGAGTTCCTGGTTCTTTGGAACGTGTGGGCATCTGTCGCTGAACCATGGCGAACTTCCCACGGCGTGATGCAAATCGTGGGCGCTTTTCCCCAGGAAGCTGCCTATCTGAGGTGCAGACCAAGTGAAATGATACGAAGCGTAATTAAATTCTTGTTCTCTCTCTCTCTATATATTTGTGGATGGATTTTCGACAGGTACACTAACCATGATTTCACGTGTAGATAACGACTGAATTGAGAGATCGTTTGCCACCGCATATGCACATGAACCTTTTATTTTTGAGGACGTGTAGGGCAAAAGCATGTGCATTGATATAAAAATCGCAAACATGAAATTTGTTTTCAAATGAAAATTTTAGCAAATGCGTCATTTGAAAAAATTCATATCTCCACGCTCGGTAATCAAAATTAAGCAAGTAAATATTTGTTGGAACTCTTGAAATCTACTATTAAACTTTGGTAACCATTTTGCTAGTGCTTTGGTCGGGACAATGATATTTTGTTCAGTCCAAGTCAGCGTGTCAGTTTTGCATGGGTGCTGAAATTCAGATTCAACAGTCATTGTTCAAAAAAGAAGATTCAACAGTCTGTTTTGCAAAGGCTGTAATGCTTTGTGCGATTATCGGTTGGAGGTGTATGAGTACTCCCTCGAAAGTTATGGACGCAAGCTACAATTTTGATAGGCAACCCAAAGAACAGTTCGGACGTTTACATGCTCATATCATCCGGTTTCTAACTGATGCAAGCGACCACCGGTAGGTACCACATGACCAAGACAAGGTAGGAATCTTCGTATCATCGTCGTTACCATTGACGGTATTACTTTTCTTCCTCTTCCTATCATTCTTCCCATTCTTATTAGATCTGTCTACATCATAGTCTTCATTCGTCTTGTAATGACTTCGTTTGCACCTTAGACATCTCACGAGGTCTTTATACTTATCTCTGCGGTACAATATACAAAGATTCGGACATGCGTGAATTTTCTGCACACCCACCAGTAGTGGGGATATGAACCTCTTAGCATGATAGGTGTTTTTTAGTAACAAGTTGGGCTTCGACATAATATCGAAAAGAAGATCCAATAAATCGGTGAAACTAGCATCTAACCACCTGTGGATGGTCTTCAATTTCATCACCTCAAGTATTATATATAACATAGTACTCTCTTTAGAACATCCCTTTGATTTCTCACACAATAAATCCTTTGATGTTTTCTCTATCATTGCAAAGTTATCAAGTCCGCTCGTTGTCCCTGCATTGAGTAAAACATGTTGTTCAATATGATATAGCAATTCGTCAACATCAAAATCAGTAGACTGATATTACATCAACTTCAATCGGCTCATCAACTCCAACACACTGTTCTGCTACTACTCGACTTCAACTTCAATAGGCGCATTTTCACTATGCTTTGTCCACCTCGTATATGTGACACCTAGGTGTCCCGAAAATATTCCGTACGAGGCACTACAATTATCTGGTGATTATGTAGAACCCAAATATGAAGTCTTAACCCACATGCAAAGTGATTTGAATTTCAAATTCAAAAGAATTCGTATTTGGTGGAACCACAAGTCATAATTTTTCAACATAACATGGTATTCCCAAGCATGTATGTTGTGGAGCATCTCAAAACAAAATTCTAGGCCAAACTCCATAATTTTTCTCAAAGGTTTACTGCCTCAAATAAATCGGAGAAACTTTAGAAATTAGCATCCTTGGCTAATTTTAATTTTATTCTCTGAGGAGGTATGTGCGTAGTTTGACAGCTCAGAAATTAGTAAAAATCATGAGGATCAAGCGGATATTTTTATTTTGAATTGCCGAGCTCGAAAAGTATTTGCCACGTATCTTACAAAACTTGGTCAGTTCGAAAACCAGCGGAAACGGCCAAAAGCCGTGGGACCCAGCCGTCAGCTACATGGCGTTCCGACCGCGCGCACACGCGGGCGCGCACGCCCGAGCCGTACACCGCCAGCCACGTGGCCGGCGATGCCTGACGCCGGTCGCCACGACCTCGCCCTAGTTGGCGGCACACCCTCTCTCACTCATTCCTCTCTTCCTCTCTATTTTCCTTCGCAAGCAAGCCAGACGTGAGCCGCCCTTGCCGCCCCCTTGCTTCTGGTCGCGTCACCGCTTCGCTGCCTCCCCCGGTCAGATCGGGGCACCGGTAGATGCGCAAGCTCCTGCTCTAGCTCCTCACCCAAACACCTCAGCAATTGATGGCTTAAGCATCGCTTTTCCCCCACGAAGCTCGACATCGACCCTGTCGGCCTCGCCATCCAATCCGCCTGCTCCGGTGAGCCTCGTCGCCCTCTGCCACTTCCACCGTGTGAGCAACTTCCCCACGCTTCTCCCTAACCTATTCTCGTCGTGTTTTGTCAACCGTGGTCGCCGGAATCTTGTTTTTCCCCGCTCGCGCAACCACCGTCAACGCGACCTCGACATTGACCGCCTCGCCTAGAGCTCCCCAAGGAAGATGAAGTAGAGGACGGTGTTGCACGGGGACCAACGGAGCTCCCAGACAAAGAACCGCAAGGAACGGAGCACCACATCGAGCACACGACGCTGCCGAAGCTCCGCCTCCACCACCACCCGCCGTCGGCCGATCTCCAGTGAGCCCCTGCTTCCGCGACCACCCTCACCTGAATCGCGTCGTCGCTCGGCGTCCATCTATGAGGTCACCGTCGATGGGGACCGCCCACTCCGCCTCCGGCGTTTTTGTTGTCGAGCGCCGGCCACTGCAATCCGCCATGGCCGCGGTGCTCGAGTGCGACCCGAGTCGCACTCTGCGTCGGGGGCCGCTGCGCGCCGCTGGGCCGCTTGTGGCCCCATGGGCCACCGTGGGCTAGGCCATGTAGCGCGCTTGTGGGCCGCACTGCGCTTGGGCTGCCTGCGCCGCGCTGTGGGCCACGACGCGGCAAGCCGGCCCAGTTGGGTTGGTTTGGCCCACGTGTCAATTAAAGCCTTTCTACTTTCCAGAATTTGATTTATTTACTAGAAATTCTTTCAAACTTGGATAAATGATAGATAATTCTCTGGACCTGATAAAATTGCAAACTCAATTTTGTTAGAATCCTTATTACCTACCCTATTTCATGGTAGAGTTAGTTTGACGTGATCAGCTATAGATTATTGATGATGACTCCCTACTTGTAAAGCAAGGTTAATTCATAATTAATTATCGGGACATCAATTAATCTTGAAACATGGCATGCATGTTCCTGAGCACTTAATCTATCATCAGGTAGCTCACCCAAATGCCGATCATATATACCTTCTTGCAGTAATTATTTTCTTTCATATGGACACATGAAATGTTATTTAATGCTTCATTGGAGTTAATGAAAAGAAAATGTTTAGTTGCTTACCATTCAGCAGTGAACCCTCACCACCCTTGAACCTACCTGTATCTTGTAGTGTTGTCTTTGGATGAAATACGAGCTTATTCAATAAATAATATATTTTGTAAATGTTTTATCTAAAATACACATCATCTTTGCATCATGTAGACTCTGGAGGTGAACGTTATGGTGATCAAGGAAGAGCCGACTGCCGCTGCTGCAAGTGACCCCGCTGCTGAGGGTCAAGTTCAAGACAAGCTCCAGTGCACAACCTTTAGTTAGTATTTTACTTTATCACTGTGATTTCAGGTTTGCTTGTGCATTAGGTTGATAGGAGTTGCAATGAAAATCCAGTATGCAGTAGGATTCTATTATACCATGTTGGATAGCCGTACGTTAGATTCTTGCTGAATTAGGACAATTATCCGTCGAGTGGTATGGAGACCACTCGTAGATAGGTTTTATCACACTGGACACAATGACAAGAATTTGAGGATCGAAAGAAATCGGAGGCCGGACGGGCAACTTAGGTGGATAAGGAAGACTAACTAGTCTTCAAGGTGGTAGCCCCGTCTGCGCACACAAGGATCGCGTCGTGTCCGGCCCAAGTGGATAAGTTTGAACAATACTGTTTGCATGCTGGTGTTTATGGGCCCGATGAACCGATGTAGCGACGGGAGCTGCGAGGTCGGACAATACCCATCTCCGGGTGGTACGCTAGGAGAGTGCGGGAAGGGAGGCATCCGCTCCCGATTGACATCCGGGATGGCATTGCATAGAGGGACCCTTGCTCGTAGGAGGTGGATTTGAGTCGGCCGAGTGGTAACCGAAGCGAAAGGTTGTCTCATGCGGCTTCCGGGAAGCGCGTATGCGACATGCAATCAGGTTTCTCCTATAGGATGTAAATCAAATCGAATCGCTGCCCCTCACAAGTAACGAGTACTACTTGTCCCGTCGACCAGAACATAGTAATAAGAGGAACATGATGGTTGTGACACCGCGTGTCACAAAACCATGTGGTTACTGTACCAAATGAAAATTTGCATGTGCAAAACAATAATCATTTGCCAAGTTACATAAAATAATGCAATAGGGTCCTATTAGGGTTTTTATTGTTCCCAAAACCCCAGCTATTGGGATCTCAAATATTCTCCAAGGTGGTAACCCCAAATTTTTGCACAACCAGGTAGAGCACATCAAGACATGAATTTAGGATATTTTTCCCTGAATTTTTGGAGTAGCAAAAATCCCTAGAAAAATCCAACTCTAAGCAGAAACAGCATCTGTTCATCAATTTTTATAAAATTCTACATTTCGAATCTGAACTTTTGCCTATAACAAAAGTTGTTCCTCACAATACCATGAACCTCCAGAAAATCTGGTTTGCAAAAATTCCAAAAGGATCAAATTCTATGAGCAATTTACAGAAGAGAACATCAGTGGCAAAACAGTAATTACGTGCGAATAATATTGAGCAGAGGAGGCACAGTGGCCAGGGCCACCGTCAGCGGCGTTCGCCGCCGGTGCCCATGCCGGTTAGGCGCCGCCCGTCCTCGCAGCGCTGGGCAGCTCCACGCGTCGAGCATCACCCCCTGCCTTCGCCTGGAAGCCAGCTCGCGCGGCCGTTGATGGCGGAGCCATTTTCCTGCCATGGCCGCCGTCCTTCCCTTTTCCGTGCGTCGTCCCTCCCCGCGTCGCAGTCCCCGGTCCAGACCAGCCCAGCACCTCCTCCGCGTGCCAAAGGCTGCGCCCTAACCCTAGCTAACCGCCTGGAGCACGAGCCCCCTCATCTCGCAGCGATTTGGGCGGATTTCTGGTTCTTCCCCACGGCGCCGCTCTCCGCCATTGTTGGCCGCACTCCCTCTCCGGTGAGCTAGCTTGCAATTCCTCTCACTGGTAGCATCCCTTGGCCCCAATCTACATCATGTAAGCTTGGCTCCCTGCTCCATGCAGTGACTCGCCGGGAACGCCCTCGACTCGTCGCGCCGCCCGCAGCCACCCACCACCTCCACGACAACTCGCCACCACGGTGAGCCTCCTAGGCTTTGGGGCCCCGCGGCGCATGTGCGGGCCCTCCCTGGTCCTCACCAGCCCGCGCCCCCCTTCTATCTCGCCTCGACTCGCCGCCGGCGGCCTCGCCATGCCGCCGCGCTCGGCGCACGACGTGCACGCCGCGGCTGCACTAGGTACGCTCTGACACTTAGAAAATTTTCGAGCGTGCTGGCTAGGGTGAAAACCGTGGATGTCAAGCGTTTTACAAATTGCCTAACTTTAAATTTACGCCACGGTTTTGAACGATTCAAAGTGCACTGAAGAGTTTATAACTTGTACTACATCATGATGGACATGAACACCTATGGTTATATACTAAAAATTAATTTTTGAGCAAGATGAAAAGGCCATCATGACCACGCTGCTTAACAAGATTGCATTTTGAAAATGGTGTAACTTCTGTGTCTTAGAACCAAACTTCATGAGCAAAGGCTCTTTGGAAAGTAGATGACTTGTACTTTAACGTAGTAACATAATCCAAGCACTTCAGATGTAGAAAAATAAAGATACAAGTACTCTAAGATGCTAATCTGTTATGCCGCGTGACAACTTGACGTTTTTGAAATTTAATAACTTTTTAAATACAGATCCAAATAAAACAACTATTCGTTCGTTGTAAACCTTGAACTACGTACTTTACATGACCCAACATGATTCACCTAAGTTCTATAGCGAAATATTAAGATTTGAACACTTTAAGATGGCTTCACAGTCAGCCTATCAGCTCAGACTTAGCTAAACAGAAATGCTAAGAATGTGCTAAGCTCAAGCTTGTTTATTTACTTGCTGTTTTAGTGAACTATTTTCATAGTTACATGGTGTGTTTAAGCATGTCATAATCATGTTTATATTTTGGGCAAGAACAGTTATCTACCATGTATAAGTTATTGTATAAAAATTTTGCACAAATGAACATGAGTGCTAATTAACTAGGGGCACCATGAGAACATCACCCTAAGAAGTGGACATCAAGTTTTGGTACAATAAATTAATAAATATCAGCCTGGTAATAGATTATACTAGGGAATGTAATAAAATGATTTACCCCAACGTTGGGTCACATGATTATTGATGTAAAACCACAACGCTAAACGTCATCATATGATTATGCTTAGCCATATAAACATTTCTTCCACTTGTTTCGATCATGAGGCCTATCCTATTATTTTGATCTAAAAATCAGCATGCTCAATTATACTAAATGATGAAAAATTTACCTAATTAGAAGGTTGTCCCCATGAAATAAACCACCCGTACCAACATCATGACCACGTCATCACGATTCGAGAACATGTTTAATTTATGCAACCATTTCGTTGCATTATATTATTGAGAAAGTTCCATGAATCTAAATATATGAAGTCATCCACTGCTCATACACTACATGTGCATTCATATAGGGACCCCGACCGGAGCTGAAGATCAAGGAGGTCAACAACTTGAAGTGAGTGAGTTCGAGTGTGCTAACTACGAACCGAATCAAGGCAAGCCCCGGAGCATAACCTATGTTTAAAGTTCTCTTTATGTTCACATACGTCTATGATGTATTGTGCATTTACGTTTAGGAGTTGCTCGGAAACCTAGTTGCACTAGATTCCTGTATCCTGTGGTCTTGGGTAAGTATAATCCTAATCGCTAGTGCTATGCTCAATAATTTCATCGGTAGCAACACCGAGTGATTTGGAGATCACCCGGTCTAGGGATTAAATTTTGGTTACCCTCACATGATTAATTGGAGACCGTACGGGGAAGAGCATGTGTAGGATGCGGTGACAAGGTTGGCCCTTGTGCGCCATAGCCCCGTATGTGTCGGTCAAGGACCGTTCGTTGTGACTCCGCGAGCAAGTATTGAGTTGTGTACCAAATGCATACCTTCGTATGGGAGTTGGTAAACTGATGTAACTTGAGAGTCGTAGTGTTGGACGGTAACTCCACCCTTTGTGCAAAGTGTTGGTCACGGTGGATGCACGGGTTTGTGAATAGACGGAGGGTGTGTTATTACCCTTGGACCCGACGCTACTGTGGTTGCATGTGGAATGCACACTCGGAGGGCGGACCCGGCTCATATCTATGATAATCTTGTGAAAGGTGGCCATACGTGTTCTTCAATGATGCGTATGTCGTGCATTTGGATTTCCCCTGCAGGGTGTAAATCGATATATATCGCCGTCCCTCGCGGTGATGAGTACCACTTGTCTCGAGCAGATTGCATCATAGTAATAAGAGAATATGATGATTAAGCTTGCTGTTTTTGAATATTAAATTCATGTATTGCAACCATGCTTGTTAGTCTTGCTCACAAAAATTTACGATTATGTTTCCACCCTCTTAACTTGGCTAAAATATGAGTTAGATAAATTCTTTAAGTGCTGTTTTTGCAAGTTCCCGCAAGCCAGGTCAAGCCCCCTGCATGTTAGGGTCGGTTCTTAGAACCATTTTTGACGGGTAAGCCTTGCGGAGTATCTTAGATACTCAGGGTTTGTGTTGAAATTGTTTTCAGGATTCCCGCAGCCCGATTATTGTGATTGCTGCGGGAAGTATGTGTGTCAAGGTGAGGAACATCAGGAGTGGACCGTGGAGTGGGTTCCCGCTTCACCGACTCAAGAGTGAGACCATGCCGTATGGGCTGGTGTGGTTCTCCTAGTTAAGCTATATATATATATATATATATATATATATGTTACCGTCGAGATGTTTACGCTTCCGCAAAGACATTATCAAGTATTGTAAAACAACACTACACTTATGTATTGTAATCTGGAATTCGAACAATGGCTTGTAATAATTAAGAGATTATGTATGAAACTTGTTACTCAAGTAGTTTCCCTATGTAATAAAATGACGAATGTATCCCCGATGTATGTGCAATGTACGTTCGCTTCGTCGAATGTCTCCCGATACGATCCTGTTCGACAATCCCTCTCGCTTCGCGAGGTAGGGGTGTCACAATGGTTATGTTTAAATTGTTGAATTGCTTGTAATTATTTGTTTGAGAATCATGTATTGTAATAGTCTAGTGCAAACTAAATTTGATGATTTATACAACTTAATGAACCGCTAAAAGATGAAAGTAAGGATACACTTGTAGGCTGGCTTAGTTGCTTAGTTACCCTATCCCTCTAGCCTTTGCATGTCTAGGAGTCGATTGTAGATGTCCACCTTGACGGGTCGGTCTTGCTGAGCTTTAGTTTCTCAAGGCTTTGCTCTATGTGGTTTTCGGAGAACCCGGACGAGCAGGGCGATGTAGGTGGAGATGGAGATTGGCAGGACCAGCCTGCTGATGGAGGACACTACACCTAGGAGTGGTGCAACCCCGAGGAGTAGACACTTGATTGCCGACATGGTGTTCTAAGGCAAAACACCTGTCTCCGCCGGGCCCCGATGTGTATCGCCGTGAGAGCGGTTGTACCCCTTTTTTGTTGCTTCCGCTGTATTAGTATGTTTTCGAACTTATTTGCTTCCGCACTGATGAGACCGATGTAATATTTGTATCAGGATGGATGTAAAAGACTTGTATCTTTATCTCTATTATATTAAGCTTATGTTTATATGTTGTAATTATCGGGCATCACAGCGCGTGGTGCCATCCAAGATGATCCTAGAGATGCAAACGTCTCCTTGTGAGGCGGTTCTGTCACAATATACTTCTCAATAAATCATGTCCTCACCAAGTGGGATTTGATTACAATCTTATCCATCTATAGTTTCTGATTCTTATAATCGTAGCATGGACAATATATTTTATTTCTTCTTTCACGCTTAGCATTTATGTAGCCCGCTGGAGAAATATATCGACTTGATCTCAGAAATATTGACCCGGTCTTGCCGCCTCGTACATCTATGATTTGTCCATCTAAACAAGCACTAAATAAAAATAAAAATTATTAATTAATTAATTAATTAATTACAATGATGAAAATATAGTTAAAGTAACAAAAAAACAAAAAAATATTACATAAGGCGTAGTGCTATCAAATATAAAAATGAAAAAATCAACAAATTACCTACAATTGATTCACATAAAAAACTAATAATAATAATTCTCTTGCGCTAGCTCTCCCTAAAGAGCAAATTAGATCTACGATTGTTTGACATGAAAAATGCTTGTAATAGATTATTTTTTTGTAAGAGATTGAAATAAATAATTTATGATTCTATAATAAATAATTCAAACCTGCTACAACCTTACAAATTCAAACCTGCTGTCACTGTTCGAGTGAGCTCGGGTACTCTCCAAACACGTGATATTATATACTATTAAGCACCGTAAAGGCATGCCACTTTGTCAGCCGCTACTATAAAATCTCTTTGTCGCAACGGTTGACAATGTGGCCCGCCGCTAAAGTGTTCATGCTCAATAGCGGCAGGTCACAACTTCACCCGCTGCTAAAGAGGCATCTATAGCAGCAGCTCAAGCGCATTGTAGCAGCCCGGTCTTTGTAGCGGCGGCGCGCTCTGCGTTGTGCTGCTACACCATTTTAGGTCACACCTCTACAGTGCATGATCCACGTAGTATATAGTCCTTTTTGGACCGCCACTAAAGAACATTTGTATTGTAGTGGCTACTTCTCTTTCCAATCTATGTCGGCGATTAGCTGTAGTGCAAAATATCGCGCCATCAGGAAACACATGTTCCAATCCGTTTTTGCCGTGATTGAGAAACAATATATTCGTCTCTCTTTAATTCTTCATCTAATCCCCTAGAGCACTCAATGCTTATTTCCAAGGTACAACGTGACAGCGATACTCCGTACCAAAAGAAGTTTATTTGTGTCATTAGGCGCATATGGATATGTAAGTGGGAAGATTCCGGAGATAAAGAAAATAAAGCAGTACTTCTGGCCGCAAGCCTTATGTCCTCCTTTTGTTTTCTTAGATAACAGAATTTTATTGTAATCTTTGTACTTCTAAAAAGAAAAAGAAGTATACATTATCACAGACACTGCGGGTCTAGTCGTCAAACAAAAGGGTACAAAAGCAAGAAACAAGTGAGAACTCTGTTGATCCAAACAACTTTAACGCCAATGTAGAAGCAAACATCAGAATAATTACACAAAAGAAAAATTCTATCTCACGGATTTGCCTTAAAATATAAGAGAGGGAACACCCTGCTGAAAATTATTAAATGCAAACATTTTTCCTTTTCTGTAGATATTAGAATATCAATCAGATATCCCCGAAAAAAAAAAAGAATATCAATCAGATATAGGAGTGGTTGGACTTATTCTAGTCAGTTTCATTACTTGTTCAGAACTACACAGATCAAAATGTTGTTTAACTGTTTGCAGAATACAACTTAATTTAAATTGTGCCCCGTGTAGCTTCTAGGGTTTAAATGGATGCTATAATGCTATAATTTTTATGCATTGTAGGTTTTTCATTACTCTATGATTTATGTTAATCACTCATTTGTTTTGAAATAGAACAAGGAGTTTTCACCTTACATTTCACCAGGGTTTGTAAAATTATAGTATAAAACTAAATAGTTAGTAAAATTAAGCAGAAACAGCAAATTTTGAGGAAACTGTTCTGGTATTTTTTTAAAAAAATATGCGTAACTTATTTGCATTTCAATTAAGTTTATATCTTAAGTATTTTGTTTTAAATTTGAGCAGAATTCAAATATTATTGAAAGTGTGGTAAACGTTATGGAGATAACAAAAGAAATACTCCCTCCATTCTCGAATTTTTGTCATTAGGACAACAACTCTAGTTCATGTTTCAACTAGCTTTCTTGCCCTAAGGCCAGTCTCAATGGGAGTTTCATAAGCATTAAATGAGGTGCCACATCAACTAAAATGATGATATGGCAAAGTAATTAAGATGAAAGAAATCATTTGGCACTGTTTCATAGGTATGAAACTCAAACGAAACTCCCATTGAGAATATAAAGTTTCATCCTAATATATTTGGATCAATCCTAATGCAACAACTAGATGTTAATTTAATACTACAACTTGTCTATGAAATCATGAGATGAAACTATGTATTGAGAGTGACTATTTCATCTACCAAACTATATCTCAAAATCTGATGTGGCACTCTTGGTAAGTGTGAGATGAAACTATGCATTGAGACTGGCCTAAAAATAATAATTTTAAAATGGAGTAAGTATATGATATGCAATATGAATTAATCTGCTGAAAATTGGGCTGTAAAATGCATCCACGAAGACAAAAAAAAAAAGCAATTATTCTGTTTGTGTTGTGGGCATGGTAGCCTAAAGTTCCAGCAAGGAACCATGGGTGACATCGGCAGCGATGATTTTGGAATGGAGCCATTAGTGATAAGTATTTGTACTTTTCTAGGAGCCATCAAATGGCTCTGCCAGCTTAAAAACCGTTACTGTCATTAATAAACAGTGTCAATTCTGTAGCAGAGTTTGTCCGTTAAAACTTGATCCTATGCTTCCGGGGCCTGGATTATATTATATACTCCCGTACTGCAAAATTATGTAAGGCATCAAAGCAGTAGTGCCACAATCTCCTCAAGAATCAAGCAAAGGATCGTAGTAGGTCATGCATGTAGGCTACGGCATTTCTTTAATGAGCAGTGTCGGTGGAATCCTGCTATATGTATCATCGCGGCCCTCCGATGTGTATTCCATCGATCTGTCGAAGCACTAGGTTGATCTGTCCAGCACTTGGTTGCACATGCAAGATATGTCGACTCAGGTAATCTTACATGCTTTTAGTACTAATTTCTTCAGTAGCTAAATACATACACGTTTCCCATTATCATTACATTGTTTTGCCCCTCATCATCAAGTTATTGAGGTCTTGCAAATATGACAACTCACAACCACCTAAATTTGAACTGGTTTTTAGGGGTTATGGTGTTGAAAAGTTAACATTAGGGTTAAGGGGCTTAGTGTTTACAATATGTTTCCCATTATCGTTCCAAGATTTACACCTCATCGGGTCACTGCAACTTTTGCCAATGTCGTGATAACCTAATTTTTCCATTTTCCATGTGACTCTGCCCAGAATGCGACGCAATTGGCGGAAGCATCAAGTTCACAAACTCCCAAGCAGACTACTTCTGCGGAGAACATGCTGCAGCTGATAGCCTATGCGAAAGTCGATGCCACACATGCCTGGCTGGAGGGGCACAGCGGCATTCCCGTGCTAGTGCGAGCCATTGCACCACGGGAGATATCCGACCGCATACCCATCGATGTTGTTGCTGTGCTCGATGTGGGCTCCTGCCATGGTGCCCTGGCATCAGTGAACCGGATGAGTCTTCTCAACAGAGCCATGGACTTTGTCATCAAGAAGCTTAACAGCCAGGACCGCCTAGCCATCATCGCCACCCTAAAATTGGTGAGGATGATAGCCTGTTGGCGATGACCTCAGATGGCCAGAAAAAGGCCATGTCTCGGGTGCAGGAAATAGCAGCCTGCGGCGATAACAAGCTATTATTGAAGACGTTAAACAAGGCCGCTGCGGTATGTCATCTACTATGAAGTTATCTTCAATGATAAATGCCATACATCTATACTTAAGTTAGCTGTTGAGGAATATACGTAGGCTGTGCTAGTAGCATGAACAAAAAAGTCGATCTGTAGCAAGATGCATGTTTGTTGCGTGTGTGCATCAGATATTGGACGGACGCACCGAGGAAGAGAGGAAGAAGAAAGAAGGATTCATCATCCTTATCTCGGACGGGGAGGACAGCTCCATCTGCCTGGAGACGCTGAACCCCATGTACCCTGTCCACGCCTTCGGCTTCCGTGACACCCACAACGCCAGGCAGATGCATCACGTCGCCAAGAGCTCCTCCGGTACCTACTGCATCCTTGACGACGAGCACGGCCAGATCACCGAGGCCTTCACGGCCAGCATCGGCAACATCACCTCCATCGTGGCGGTCCGCACCAAGATCTACATGGACTACATTGGACAAGATGCGGCGACAGCAGTCATCTCGGCTATCGAGTCCGGCACATTCAAGAACAACATCGTCAACAACCAAAAGACAGGCTGCATCAACGTCGGAACCGTCCAGGCTGGCGCGGCGAGGAGCTTCATCGTCTACGCCAATGTTGGGGAGAAGGAGCGTGACGAGTTGTCGAAGCAGCTTACCGTCCGGGTCGAGTCCTATGTAGGGAGCAGGGCCAGGGAGACGAAGGAGGCAGGGGAGGTCGTCGTCGCAAGGAAGGGCGTGGACGGGTCCCGGAAGGTGGCGGCGGAGATGGTGCGCGTCAAGGCGGTCGAGATAGTTGGGAGCATACTTGACAGGTACAGCATGAATGGGCGCGCCGGCGCTGCTGCAGACGAGCTACGGGACAGGTGGATCAACGTCAGGAACACCGAGTACGGCCGGGAGGCCGGCGAGGCGGGTCTCACCGCCGGGCTGGATGCGGAGATGGAGGAAATGGAGGCCACCATGCGCCAGGGCTCCGGCCTCTCGTACATGGTCTCGTGGCACACGCGCCGGACGCTGCAGCACCTGCCACCGCTGCCGGAGGCGAAGGGCTCCCCGCCGCCGGCTGCAGCCTGGGTGGTGTCAGGGGGAGGACCCTGGTGGACACACCCGTCGTCGCATCGATTGGAAAGCGCAAGCACGATTATGTTTCCACCCTCTTAACTTGGCTAAAATATGAGTTAGATAAATTCTTTAAGTGCTGTTTTTGCAAGTTCTCGTAAGCCAGGTCAAGCCCCCTGCATGTTAGGGTCGGTTCTTAGAATCATTTTTGACGGGTAAGCCTTGCGGAGTATCTTAGATACTCAGGGTTTGTGTTGAAATTGTTTTCAGGATTCCCGCAGCCCGATTATTGTGATTGCTGCGGGAAGTATGTGTGTCAAGGTGAGGAACCTCAGGAGTGGACTGTGGAGTGGGTTCCCGCTTCACCGACTCAAGAGTGAGACCATGCCATATGGGCTGGTGTGGTTCTCCTAGTTAAGCTATATATATATATATATATGTACCGTCGAGATGTTTACGCTTCCGCAAAGACATTATCAAGTATTGTAAAACAACACTACACTTATGTATTGTAATCTGAAATTCGAACAATGGCTTGTAATAATTAAGAGATTATGTATGAAACTGTTGACGGTCCTTATGGTCTATTTTTACCGTCAACTTTATGCACCTTTCGGAACCTAGCTATCACCAAAAGTAGACATAGGGTTTATTCCTAACAAATTCCACTAGTCTTGGTGAAATTATGAGTGCAGGTGCATTTCATATCAAAAGAAGGGAAAACACATCAAGAAGCCCACAACTTATCACTCCGAGAATTCAGCATCGGCAGCCCGACAAGATATGGATCAAAAGTCATACAAAACTCAACCAACTTGGGCCCTTGCATGAGGATCATTGAACAAGACATCAAGGAGGACCCCTCGACCAAAGCCCAAGGCCATAGGGGCCAATGGGGTTCGGCCGAACCGCTACGATGGGTTCGGCCGAACCGCTACGAGTGCCCAACAGGGCCCGGTTTTGGCCTGCTGGCAGCTACCGCCTTCCCGATGTCGGTTCCACCTGCATTCAATGCATTAAGGCGGTGGAGACCCCCAAACCGACCTACCAAGGCTATAAATAAAGGGGTACCCCCTTCTCTCAACACACCACCAACATCAAGATAGAAGACAAAATTCTCATCCTTAGGCCAAGGGCCTCTTGTATCTTAGTAGAATAGGAGAGAGGGCAAGGAAGAGGAAGGAGTGTTCCTCCCTTTTGTAAAGTGGAGTAATATTTCCTTCTCTTTTACCTTGGCGTGTAAACACTCTTTTTAGGTGACTTACACGTGGTGATCTACTTATCTATCGTGACATATCTTTGTTAGACGTAATTCTTGTTATACTTGTTTACGGGATCATCGCTTCGCAAGAAGTGCTCTAGCTTTCCGAACTCAGTTCTAGGCCGAGGCTAGAGTAGCGGTCAATAGCATAGACGTGGTGTCTAGGGCTGGAGATCGCCTTTGTTTGCTGTGTGCCCCACGGTTTGTAGAGGTAGGTGGCGGAAGTGACAGCCCTGTCATCCAAAGGAACCCTCCACGTTCGGGTACATAGTAGAGCTTTTGTAGACCGGAGTGGCTTGGCGGACCAAGCCTAAGACGGTGCCCGAAGTAAACAAGTCTAGCTTGCGTTCGTCTACCTTTAAAGGATAAATAGATAAGAGTCACCCTCTCGACCCTATTTTGCTACGTTGTCTTGGTTGTCCTTGGGTAAACTAACCTTGTTGCAGAAATACTCCGTTCCCTGCGGATATAAATACGATACCTTGGAATACTCCCGGGTGAAGTGCTACAACGGTATTCCGTGCGCTTGCGGATTTATTCGTGACGTAAGAAATACCAACAAGCATTTCTGGCGCCGTTGCCGGGAACGGTTGTTATCTTTGTAACGAATCAGGTTTGCCCTCGTAATCTATCTTACTTACCGTTCTGTTTTTATTTTTCCTTACATTCAAAATTTCACAAAAACATATCATGGAGTCACACCCAACCATCCAATCTTTCTCCACTCCACGGGGTGAACTCTTAGAGCCACCATCATCATCACAACCTATTTCTTCACCTGGCTATGAGTTCTCCCCGATTACATTTCGATGATTAGAGGTTTATCCTTTTCGGGTTTTAAACATGAAAATCCTTATGAACACTTGCGAGAGTTTGAACATTTGTGTTCATGCCGATTGATCCATGGCATGACACAAGAAACATTGAAGTGGAAGTTGTTTCCCTTCTCTCTCAATGAGAAGGCGAAGCAATGGTACACTTACACCGCTAAGAGAGTGAACGGTGATTGGAAAGAATTGCGAGACAAATTTTGTCTAGCATTCTTCCCCGTATCTCGTATCACTTCTCTACGAGCGGAAATAATAGGCTTTCGACAAGAAGAAAAGGAAACCTTAAGTGCGTCATGGATTCGGTTCTGTTCTCTAACGGACTCCGGACCAGAATTATTGCTCCCCGAACCCGTTTTATTACAACACTTTTATTCGGGATTGAGCAACGATACCGCACTTTATCTTGACACGGCCGCGGGTGGATCTTTTTCTCATAAGACCATAGCGGAAGCACACAAACTTTTGGATCGAATTGTGGAAAACACACCTTTTTCCGCTGACTTACTCGTAGAGCCGGAGTCGGAAGATGAGGAACTCGTTGTGCAAGAAACACAACAATTGGTGCCTACAATGGTAGACCCAACACTCGAGTCCTCATCTAACACAAGAACAATGATAGAGGAAGATGAACCTCTTGAGTTCCCTTTTGAGTTTGAGGAAGAAATTTTTGAAAATTTTGGAAACACCTCGAATTACACATGGGTAAAGACGCCACCTCCTTCTCCTCCCGATCCTCCTAAAAATCCTTTTCATAAGGAGGATATGACGGAGAATCATGGGAAAACCGTTTTCACCACCACCACCACTCAAAATCCTTTGGAGAATCCTCATCACAATCATGAACCACTTGAGCAAGTGAAGTTCATATCCCGAACCCGATCGCTCGAGTCTTCATTATATGAGGATGCAAAGTTTTCCACCCATGAAGAGGATGAGTTTGACGAAACCTTTTATGCCTATGAACCCAAACGGTCCTCTTCACCATTTGAGCCTTTTCCTCTCGGCCCTTCACGCACCGTTCTCGATGATGATCAAGAACTTTTTGAAAACAAACCTTGGGCCATGGAATTTCATGAGGCATTGACTCTAGAATCTAAAGAGGAATCTTTGAATGAGCATGGGAGCTTCTTCTTTGAACAACCACATGACACATGCTCACATCATGAATCTCTAGGGTCAATGCACTGTTAGTGCCAACACCACTTCTGCTGCCCACAACCACCTTGGTCCCTTGTTTTGCTATATGTTCTTTAGGATGGTTGTAGATACTTTTGTTTATCATAAATATTGCAAATATCGTGCTTGTATATTGTTGGCACTAACCTTGCAGGTCCTTCTCCGGGACTTTATTGACAAATCATGATGATGGAGAAAAGTCTTGCTCATCGGACTTAAAATAATGATGCCCTTGCCGATAGGATAATCGGTAGTTATCTCATATTTGTTTCCTCCATATTTGATTTCTCCTCAACATGCATATTCGGATTTTTTCTGACTTACTTGGTGAAAAAAAAAATATATATAAATGCAAACCATTTGTTCTTCACATGCATGTTTGTTTTCCCACCGGACACCGCATTCCTTGCATATTTGCTTTCTGCATGTTTGAATTGTTCCAAACCATTTTGGGATTCTTCAAACCTTTTTATAAAAAATGCTTTGAGCAAAATTTTGGAGGAATTTTGGCACAACTCCCTCCGGCTTTCTAACACATAGCCATCATGGGGTTGTTAACCAAAAATGGACTTCATTTTATTATATTGGTTTTCAAGAGTGCTTCGTGCCTTCACTTACATTCCACTCAAGCACTCTCTCTTCCAAAATTCTTACTCTTGCATTTTCCGAGAATTTTTATTGTTTGCCCCAAGTTCAAGGAAAAGATTTTTCCTTCTCTTTCTCCTTTTGGTTTTTCCATTTGAATAATTGGAGTTTCTCCAAAATAAACTCCCTCCTTGTTGGAATCATTCTCCAAACTCTTATTTTGTTCTTTTTTCTCCTTGAAAAAAAAAATCTGAGAGAATAAGTTTGGTAAAATTTAACCTGAACCAACCTTTTGGAAAATGCTTTGAGCAAAAGTTTTAATGGAATTTTGGCACAGCCCCCTTGACTTTAAGCATATAGCCATTGTGGGGTTGTTGACCAAGTTGAACCTCAATTCTTTTTGGATGCAAGGGTGTTTGAATTCTTCAATTTCATCCCTTCCGCATTCAAGAACCCTTAAAACAAAATTCTTGCTCTCACATTTTCCCAATTTTTCATGATATTTTGTCTCAAGTTTAAGAAAAAGATTTTCTTTTTTCTTTGGTTTTCTTATTTTCATAGTTGGAGTCTTTTCGAAAATAAACTTCTTTGATCTTCGATCGTCTCCAACTCTTCTTTTTTATGTCAAAAATTATTCTCAAAGAAAAACAATTTTGAGACAAACCCTTTTGGCTTTTTTGTCTTGAAGTTAAGAAAAAGATTTCTCTTTCTCTTCTTTTCTATTTGTTCAATAAATTGAGTTGCGAAAAAAAGGGACATCCTTGCAAAGGCAACCGACGGGAAATCCATTTGGTTTTCACTAACGTAACCCGTGCTCGAGCTCGCTTTTGTGTTATTGCTCTTATGTGCAGCCAGGAAAAAGGACAATAATCAGCTCATCAACACATTGAAGAAGGCGACAAGTTCAAACACAAGTCACCCCCGACGTGACACATACTCGTCCCCCTCCATTGAGCTCATGCCTAATGTGAGAAGGTTTGCGTGAAGAGCCTCACGAAGATCCCATGGAGGAGGACCTTGATGAAAACAACATGTCAAGGCTCCTTTTCGACACCAACCTTGTCGTGGTGTGCGAAATGAAGGAACAAGCCTACAACTTCAATTCGATATCTCTCGCACAACAAAGGTATGACCACATTCTTTGCTAATAATTGGGAGCCCAAGGGTGATATGGTTTTTATTCGTGTGGATGAGTATGGCTCCCACCTACTTACCACATGATTTCCCATGCATCCTTGTAGTAGTTAGACAATGGTACTACCCTTTGGTTCTCCCATAGGGAGTATCACCCTTCATGCATACATCCTTGCTATCTACTAGGCTTTCATAAGCATTGCTTATCAAACTTTGAGCCTACAAACTCCCGATCTTCACAAGCATGCTCATTGGCAATGAATCATATTCCTTCTTGTGCTTGATGCATGGTTGGCTTGCTATGACTTGTGTTCCTCAAAGCAATCATAGACATATCTGTATGAGGAATGAGCTTAGAATCCTCTTGCCATGGTTAACGATATCAAAATCCCTCCTATGCAATGCATGAATGGTTAAGAACTTTCCAAGCAATTAGGACTTCTTGAGTGCACCTCGTTGTTTTATCATATCACTCCTAGAGTTGGGGCTTACATTGCTTCAAATTTCCATATCACTAAGCCCTAAAGTTGTTTTTATCAACGAGGATTATCTTGCCCATGGTCGCACTCAAACATAGTCCATATGACATGCTTGTGCTTTTTCTTCCTCGGCTGTACAAATGAGGACCGGTCATCTAACCCGGGACCTTGTTTGTATGTGCTCCGAGAACTAACCATGCCTCTCCAAGTTGGATGGAAATTGCTTGTAGGAGTAGTATTTTTGGCAGGATTCTCAGGTGCAGAGAACAAGTGTGAGGGGAGATCTCTCGAGTTTTCATCACGCACATGTTCGAGATCTCCCCACCAAAACATTGCACCAACATCGAAGCTACACTGCACAAAGGCCTTCCACAATCACATTGGGTTCAACCCCAAATCAAAGGCCATGAGCAAAAGAACAAGTGTGAGGGGAGGTTCCCTCTTCCCCCCACAAAGGTAACTTGTATCGCAACTTGTATCCTTTTTCTTCCACCTTGAAAATGTCAAAATAAAATTATAAAGTTAAAAAATCAAAATAACACTTAAAAAAAAATAATAATAAGTAAGCTAGGTGCTCCTTCTCTCTTTTATTTTAAACACATAAGGCACCTAGAGTTTAATTTAATAAATCTAGGCTCCCGGTCTTTAACCCCGGTAGAGTCCTCTTTGTCTTCGCTTTGTTTTTGTTTGTTTTGAATAAATAAAGCAGCTACAAGAACAAGTGTGGGGGAGATCTCTTGAGTTCTTCATCACGCACACATTTGAGATCTCCCCACCAACACGATGCACAACATCGCACCGATCGACACAAAAGAAGGTGGAGCCATCGGGACAAGAAAGTAAGGTTTGGCCGAACCTTTGGTTCGATCAAATATCCTATGGTCCACTTGGCCTCCACTTCACCCAAGGCGATGGTTTGCGCATTCTACCCCACTACTCTATCTCTCCAATTCATGAGTTAAAACAACCTTTTGAGCCAATCACTAAAATTTAACTCAAGAATAAAATGAACGTTGTTTGGTCCCTCAACTTACATGCTTCTAGTTGGTTGGCCTGCATACTCTTTATTCCTCGCATCATCTACTGCTGCTTGTGAACACCAATCTCATAGTAACCCGTGTTTATCTAAGTTGTTGGCGAATGTGATATGGTTGGATGAGATGAATCTTGCTCCTCCTGCATAGAGTGCTTGGGTATTTATCTTGAAAAAAAAAATTTAAAATTTATAGCTTCATGCTCCTCAATGATCCTATATTCCCACCAAAGCCATATGTTGATCACATTGCAAAACCTACACACATATGCTGCTTGTCATTGCATTGAGCTTTATCAAAATTGTGTGACCCTAGTGAGAAGCTTGTTATACTCTCATGATCAAGATCACATACACTCCACCTCACATGCTAAACTTCTACACTGGAAGTTAAGCAATACGCCCATCCATCCACCAAAATAAATACTCCACATTATTACCCTTCTCTCTCAAGTTATCATCGGAGACATGGCTATGCAAAAGAAAGAATAATCCCTGCTCATACAAAAGTAGAGCATGTTGAAAAAAAAAAAAAGAAAAGAGGGATAATGTTAAAAAAAAAAATGCTAGCCATGTCCTCCTCAAAAATCTGAAAAAAAAAAGAGAGAGAGAAGGAATACAAAAAGGAGTATGCTTTCCACCTCGCTACCATCATACACACACGCACATCTTGATCAGGATTGTATGACTTGCATTCTCCATGGATCCACTCTTTTGGTTCAGCAAAATATGTGATGTGAGTATGCCTCTCTTTCATTCCCTACCAAGCTCCACATAAAGCCTTTTGTAGAAGTAGGATGAAAAGAGGCAATTCCAATGTCCGGTGAGGGATCATACACATTGAGCGATTTGAGAGTGATCATTCGAGGAGTATGAGCTATGTTTTCACTTTTGAAAATTATTCAAAAAAAAAAAAAAAAAAAAAAACCAAGTGACTCAGCGAGAGGTGGCTACGATGACTCGAATCACGACCGTTCCATTCCTCAACCGCCCAAGATTACATGGTAGACACATCAAAGTTCACAGGTGCAGGTATGGCTTGGAATAACTTGTATGCTAGCATCATACCATGAGAAGTATGCTCCCGCCTTATGCTCACAAGCTTTACTCGAGGACGAGCAAAGAGCTAAGTGTGGGGGTCTTGTTGACGGTCCTTATGGTCTATTTTTACCGTCAACTTTATGCACCTTTCGGAACCTAGCTATCACCAAAAGTAGACATAGGGTTTATTCCTAACAAATTCCACTAGTCTTGGTGAAATTATGAGTGCAGGTGCATTTCATATCAAAAGAAGGGAAAACACATCAAGAAGCCCACAACTTATCACTCCGAGAATTCAGCATCGGCAGCCCGACAAGATATGGATCAAAAGTCATACAAAACTCAACCAACTTGGGCCCTTGCATGAGGATCATTGAACAAGACATCAAGGAGGACCCCTCGACCAAAGCCCAAGGCCATAGGGGCCAATGGGGGTTCGGCCGAACCGCTACGATGGGTTCGGCCGAACCGCTACTGATGCCCAACAGGGCCCAGTTTTGGCCTGCTGGCAGCTACCGCCTTCCCGATGTCGGTTCCACCTGCATTCAATGCATTAAGGCGGTGGAGACCCCCAAACCGACCTACCAAGGCTATAAATAAAGGGGTACCCCCTTCTCTCAACACACCACCAACATCAAGATAGAAGACAAAATTCTCATCCTTAGGCCAAGGGCCTCTTGTATCTTAGTAGAATAGGAGAGAGGGCAAGGAAGAGGAAGGAGTGTTCCTCCCTTTTGTAAAGTGGAGTAATATTTCCTTCTCTTTTACCTTGGCGTGTAAACACTCTTTTTTAGGTGACTTACACGTGGTGATCTACTTATCTATCGTGACATATCTTTGTTAGACGTAATTCTTGTTATACTTGTTTACGGGATCATCGCTTCGCAAGAAGTGCTCTAGCTTTCTGAACTCAGTTCTAGGCCGAGGCTAGAGTAGCGGTCAATAGCATAGACGTGGTGTCTAGGCTGGAGATCGCCTTTGTTTGCTGTGTGCCCCACGGTTTGTAGAGGTAGGTGGCAGGAAGTGACAGCCCTGTCATCCAAAGGAACCCTCCACGTTCGGGTACATAGTAGAGCTTTCGTAGACCGGAGTGGCTTGGCAGACCAAGCCTAAGACGGTGCCCGAAGTAAACAAGTCTAGCTTGCGTTCGTCTACCTTTAAAGGATAAATAGATAAGAGTCACCCTCTCGACCCTATTTTGCTACGTTGTCTTGGTTGTCCTTGGGTAAACTAACCTTGTTGCAGAAATACTCCGTTCCCTGCGGATATAAATACGATACCTTGGAATACTCCCGGGTGAAGTGCTACAACGGTATTCCGTGCGCTTGCGGATTTATTCGTGACGTAAGAAATACCAACAGAAACTTGTTACTCAAGTAGTTTCCCTATGTAATAAAATGACGAATGTATCCCCGATGTATGTGCAATGTACGTTCGCTTCGTCGAATGTCTCCCGATACGATCCTGTTCGACAATCCCTCTCGCTTCGCGAGGTAGGGGTGTCACAGCTGGTATCGGAGCCGTGTCGGGATATGCCGTACACTACGGGTCATTCTAAAAATCACCAACACATTTATACGGTGAGGAACGACCTTGGAAGCCCAATTAAGGTCTACAGTAGAAATAGATGTGGCAAAACTAACCCTGGGTTATGCTTGTTTAAATTTTTGCAACTACGGCCCGGCCCAGGTGTGTTTGCAATTTAAATTAGCGCTCCGTGCCCGCGGAAGTAATAATACGGGACAATGTTGGCTCGTGGCAATCCACGAGGCGGTTCTTTCTATGAGCCGTTACTATGAGAAGGGTGTGGATATGAAGAAGTTGATGAGGTTGTGGAATATTGTTTTCATAGTTTCTTTTGGATTTGATGTAATGTTTCTGGAATGGTCTTCTGCAGGTACGCTAATCACGAAAACATAGACCGTGTAGTTCCGTGATGAGATCGTGGTGTGTTGCCACAAAAACGAGTGGTCGGGTATATACACCGATCACGCTCTTTTGTTTGGAAAGGACGTAGGTCAAACGACATTCCATGTTATCATTCATGCCATGCATAACATTTGCATAATGCGCTTGATCAAGAATGTGCTCATGAACCACTCACAAAATTTTCAAAAACCATACGTACTAGTAATCTGAAATCGGGCAGAAAAATTCACCCGATCAGTACCGAAAACCCTAACCGACTATCGCTTTCACGAAAACGGGCGTAACTATCAAATCGTTCACTCAAACGAAACGATCAAATAAAATCCGGAAAGCTTATGACGTGTACCATCACACTGTCATAATAACCAGAATAAAAGTGGAATGGAAGTAAGAACAATTATCTTACCCGAAAACCTGGCAAAAGGTTGCTAGATTTCGCCGAATCGCCGGATTGGCAGATTCGGGTACCTCACGAAAATCGCGATAACGTTTGAAGTACTTATCCAAATAAAATGATCTATCCCATTCTGGAAAGCTCGTGTTATGCCCCACATTTCATCTAATATCAGGTCGGCAAGAAAAATTCGTTAAGTCGGTCAAATAAACAAAAACAGAGAGCCAATTTTGAGTTCCCGGCGTTTCCAGAAAACCTTGGCAGAAAACCGTCGAGCCGAAAATCGCCGTATCTTTTGATCCGCTTAAGATTTTTTCGTGTTTTAGGATGCGTTGGAAAGCTTAGGAAATCCTCTAGCATCTGGTCATAAATTTTGGTAAAATTTACTGTACAAACAGAGACGAAATTGGGTGAGAACAGAGAGGGTTCAGAACCGGTTACGTTGTAAAGGATGTAGTTTCATTCTGTTTTCAGTATACTACTTTGAGCTTTTATTTACCTTAAATGTTGATAATAATGCTGCTCAAAATGTATCCCTAACCATGATCTATAGATGGATGCGAGGCAACTCCTGACTGAAAGAAATCAGCTGAGGTCTGAGGTGGAAGACCTCACCGATCGTCTCACCGACGTCACGGACGACTACTACTCAGCAAAAGAGGAGAACAAGCAGCTGACCGCCCGTATCACCGAGCTGGAGCAGGAAAATGCTGCCCTGACTGCACGTATCAAGGAGGTGCAGGATGACCTTATCTTCAGCGATAACCTACGTGTCGTCGCGGATAGGGCAAAAGAAAGGGCTGAGCAGGAAAAGGCAGAACATGAGCAGATGGCTACGTTCTGTGATGAGGAACGGATTGAGGCGCTGAATGAGCTAAATGCAGCTAAGACATCTATTGCTCAGAAGGATGAGACCATCCACTCCCAGCAGGCCACCATGCAATTCCTGCATGGACAGCTTCAGACCGCACAGACCAACATGGACCAGCTGTTCACGGAGATAGGGAATCTCCAGCACCAGTTGGCCGAGTTACAGCAGCACCACCAGGCGTTGCTGGCAGCTCATTGGAATCTGTTGCAGCCACCACCACCGGAGAACAACGGGGACGACGCTGCTAGTGATGCTTCCGATGTGAACAACCCGGAAGACACCGACAGCGATGCCTAGGCTGCTAACTAGTGTTAAGAAAGAAACTTGTAAAATTAATGGTAGTGTACTAAAGAACAAGAACTAGTGGCTTGTACGTACGTAAGGACGTAGTGGTCGCTGTGTTTTGGGTAGGTTGACAGCATAGGAGGTATGGATGACTAGCTAGGCCCGGACAATCCTGGACGTGTAACCCCGCGCTAAGAAGTGTTAATATCGCACGCTTTTGTGTACAAATGGGTTGCACCTTCGAAATATATATGAAACACTAAGCTTATGTTTAATGAATATATGTCTCGTTCCGTCAAAATTCAGAATCGTAAGGAAATTTTACTAAGTTTGAATGGTCTGAAATTGTGAGCAAAAATTTCTGGTTCTATCAATTTCAGATCATGGAAATTAATCTCCCAGGTTTATGCAATCTGAAAATTTCATATCGAAACTTTTACTCCATCAATTTCAGCACCTGATGAAATTTTCCTCCTATGGATTGCATTCTGAAATTCATGTCCATATCATGTCCCTTAATTACTATCATTGTCTATGGCTCCGAAACGCTGAGACTAATGGTGTAATTAAATTGTGTGGCAGATGGTGAACACTCGTCGCACGGTGGATCCTTCGGGGAGGGTGCTTCGTCGCAGCCACCTCCTCCACCACCGTTGACTGCTGTGGAGCAACTCGTCCAGAATCAGAACGAGATGTTTCGGCTGTTCCTGGCAAGCCAGAACAATAATGCCCAGGCAGCAGCTCCTCCACCGCAGCCCCGTCCCACCTCTTATGGGGATTTCTGGGCGACTCAACCGCCGTCTTTCTCGAAGCAAAGGACCCCCTGGAAGCAGATAATTTTCTGCGTATTGTGGAGTCCAAGTTTGCTCTTCTGAATTGCACCGAGCACCAGAAGACTCTGTTTGCAGCACAGCAGCTCCGTGGGTCGGCTAGTGCGTGGTGGGCAAACTACACCGCTGCACTCCCCGCGGATCACCAGGTGCTCTGGCCGGAATTCTCGGCAGCCTTCCGTGCACACCACATTCTCGACGGTGTCATGAGAAGGAAGCTTCAGGAATTTGTTGACCTGAAGCAAGGCTCCAGCACTGTGCAAGAGTATGCTCGGAAATTCAACTATCTTGCCCAGTATGCTTCCTATCACGCTGACACCGATGCGAAGAAGCGTGAGTGCTTTCGGAAGGGTCTAAATCCGAAACTGCAAGACCGTCTCGCTCTCTTGAATGGCACATTCAATGAATTGGTTAGTGCCGCCATTGTGCAAGAGGACGCCATTCGCGTCAATCAGGATGACAAGAAGAGGAAGCGCACCGCGGGAAGTTCATCCGGTGCGCCACCTCACAAGTTCAAGCTTGCAGTGACCAGCCCCACTGGTCAGAAATTCCGTGTCCCGGTGCCTCCAATGGGTGGGCAACGCACTACCTTCCAGCAGCCTTATCGTGCGCCCCACCATTCCTATCAGCACCGTGGTCACCAACACTCCCCGCAGCAGCACAACCAAGGTGCCAGACCATCCCCGCAGCAGCCGTGTTTCAACTGCGGCGGCATTGGTCACTTCATCGGAGAATGCCCACACCCTCGCCGCAATAACGGCAACAACGGTGGGAATAATCAGCATCAGCACCACCGCGGAAATAATGGCAACAATAATAACCGCGGCAACAACAACAACAACCACAACAAAACCCCCACCAAAACCGGCCGTGTGAATTTTACTACGGTCGAAGATGTGCAAGCCGGAGAACCGGTCCTCTCGGGTATGTTTTCTATATCCGGACATTCCGCTCTCGTTCTTTTCGATTCCGGCGCCACACATGATTTCATCAGTCAAGCATGTGTGGACAAATTGCATCTACCATCCACCATTTTACAAACTTCATACACTATCACGTCTCCCGGTGGCCTCATTCACACAAACCGTGAAGCAAGAAATGTCTCTCTTGATTTGGCTGGAAGAATATATCCCTCTAGACTAATTATTTTAAATGGTCAAGGAATAGATGTGATACTAGGAATGAGGTGGATGAAATTGCATAGAGCGGTGCTACACATAGATACTCGGGAAGTACATTTAAATTCACCTCTATACGGCCCGTCTATTCTATCATTGCCATACCCAAAAATTTTGAGAACTCAAATTCAGCACCTAAAGGCTCAGGAAATTAGAGGATATACCGGTAGTATGTGAGTTTCCCGATGTGTTTCCGGATGATTTGCCGGGAATGCCACCTGATCGGGAAGTAGAATTTAAAATTGAACTTCAGCCCGGTATCGCACCGATATCTAGAAGACCGTATAAAATGGCTCCAAACGAATTAGCTGAACTTAAGGAGCAACTCAACGAACTTCTAGACAAGGGGTACATACGCCCAAGTGCTTCGCCTTGGGGCTGCCCCGCTCTTTTTGTGAAAAAGAAAGATAAGTCATTAAGGTTGTGTGTCGATTATCGACCCCTCAATGCGGTGACCATCAAAAATAAATACCCCCTCCCACGCATTGATATGCTATTTGATCAATTAGTCGGTGCAAAAGTATTCTCAAAAATTGATCTTCGCTCCGGCTATCACCAAATTAAAATTCGGCCAGAGGACATTCCTAAAACCGCTTTTCTACGAGATATGGACTTTTTGAATATCTCGTAATGTCTTTTGGACTGACAAATGCACCGGCCTATTTCATGTACCTCATGAACTCGGTATTTATGCCGGAGCTGGACAAGTTCGTGGTGGTATTCATTGATGATATCCTCATTTATTCCAAGTCGGAGGAAGAACATGCTGAACACCTCCGCATTGTGCTTCAACGACTACGAGATCATCAACTTTATGCAAAATTCAGCAAGTGTGAATTTTGGTTGGATCGAGTTCCATTCTTGGGTCATATCATTTCAGCTGAGGGAATTTCAGTCGATCCAAGTAAAGTTGCTGACGTGCTGAATTGGAAGACTCCCAAGACCGTCAAGCACATCCGTAGCTTTCTCGGACTTGCGGGATATTATCGGAAATTCATCCCAAATTTTTCTATCATCTCCAAGCCCATGACAAAATTGTTGGAGAAAGATTCTACCTTCAAGTGGAGTCCGGAGTGTGAAAATGCTTTCCAATCCTTGAAGAAGCATTTAACCACCGCTCCCGTTCTAGCTCAACCCGACATCAACAAGCCGTTTGACGTATATTGTGATGCGTCCGGCATAGGATTGGGTTGTGTTCTCATGCAAGAAGGCCGAGTCATTGCCTATGCCTCCCGCCAACTCCGCAAACATGAGAAGCACTATCCTACTCATGATCTTGAATTGGCATCAGTAGTTCTTGCTCTCAAAACTTGGAGACATTATCTCTTAGGAAATCTGGTGCATCTCTATACCGATCATAAAAGCCTCAAATATATTTTCACGCAGCAAGAATTAAATATGAGACAACGAAGGTGGCTGGAATTGATAAAAGATTATGAATTGGAAATTCATTACCACCCCGGAAAGGCTAATGTGGTTGCCGATGCATTAAGCCGCAAACACCAATGCAATCAAGTTGAAATCTGCTCTATGGAAAATGTCAGCAAATCTGAAAATGAGAGTAATCCCTGCCTTCATATCATTCCTTATGGTGCATTGCACAATTTGGCTCTTGTTCCTACTCTACGAGAAGAAATCATTGCTGCCCAGAAAACGGATGAAGGTATGGAACACATCCGACAAAAGTTGGGTACCGAAAAGGCTAAGTGTTTCCGTCAAGATGAAGAGGGAGTTCTGTGGTTTAATAACCGTCTCGTTGTTCCGAAGAATATGGAACTACGGAAGAAAATTCTTGACGAAGCCCATCTCTCTAAATACTCCATACACCCCGGTAGTAACAAAATGTACCGTGGGTTGAGAGAAAAATTTTGGTGGACTCGCATGAAGCGAGAAGTGGCTCGTTATGTTGCCGAGTGCGACACTTGCCAACGAGTCAAGGCTGATCATCTGAAGAAAGCCGGACTATTGCACCCATTGAAAATTCCCGCTTGGAAATGGGAAGACATAGCCATGGATTTTGTTGTTGGATTACCTCTCACATCCAAGAAACATGATTCCATATGGGTAATCGTCGATAGATTGACGAAATCAGCACACTTTATTCCGGTACACACCACCTACAGTGCTAAGAAGTATGCTGAATTGTATATTGCCCGTGTGCTGTGTTTACATGGTGTGCCAAAGACCATCATTTCAGATCGCGGTCCGCAATTTGTTTCTCGATTTTGGGAACAATTGCATGCTAGTCTTGGTACTACCCTAATCCGGAGCTCCGCATATCACCCTCAGACCGATGGACAATCGGAAAGATTAATTCAATATCTTGGAAGATATGTTGAGAGCTTGTGCTTTGACACAAAAGGGAAGTTGGGATGATCAGTTGCCATTCGTTGAATTTTCCTATAACAACAGCTATCAAGAAAGCTCTGGAGTCACTCCTTTTGAGGCGTTATACGGACATTCGTGCCGTACGCCGTTAAACTGGTCCGAGTCGGGCGAAAGAATAATATTTGGTCCGGATATTGTTGAGCAGGCCGAGGAAAAAGTGAGAGAAATACAAGCTAATATGAAAGCTGCTCAATCCCGCCAAATAAGTTATGCAAACAAAAGGAGACGCCCGCTGGAATTCGAGGTAAATGATCATGTTTATCTTCGTGTCTCTCCAAATAAAGGTGTGTCACGTTTCGGTATAAAAGGAAAACTTGCTCCCCGCTACATTGGACCATTTCCAATTGTGGAGAAGTTTAGCCCCGTAGCATACCGGTTGCAATTGCCGAGCAAACTTGGAACGTGTGCACAACGTGTTCCATGTATCTCAACTCAAGAAGTGTCTCAAACCACCCATCGATGTGGTCATCTCCGATACCGAGCAATTGCAAGATGATCTATCTTACCCGAAACTCCCGTCCGGATTCTCGATAAAAAGGATCGTGTTACTCGCAACCGCACTACCACCTTCTATAAAGTGCAATGGAGTAATCACACTGAGGATGAAGCCACTTGGGAACAGGAGGAATTCCTGGATAATCATTTTCCCGAGTTCATGGCTTCACAATCGAGGTAACGATGCACCTCCCTTCGACCACTCTTTTTATCAATCGTAATCTCGGGACGAGATTTCTTTAAGGGGAGGGCTGTGACACCCCGTGTCACAAAACCATGTGGTTACTGTACTAAATGAAAATTTGCATGTGCAAAACAATAATCATTTGCCAAGTTACATAAAATAATGCAATAGAGTCCTATTAGGGTTTTTATTGTTCCCAAAACCCTAGCTATTGGGATCTCAAATATTCTCCAAGGTGGTAACCCCAAATTTTTGCACAATCTGGTAGAGCACATCAAGACATGAATTTAGGATATTTTTCCCTGAATTTTTGGAGTAGCAAAAATCCCTAGAAAAATCCAACTCTAAGCAGAAACAGCATCTGTTCATCAATTTTTATAAAATTTTACATTTCGAATCTGAACTTTTGCCTATAACAAAAGTTGTTCCTCACAATACCATGAACCTCCAGAAAATCTGGTTTGCAAAAATTCCAAAAGGATCAAATTCTATGAGCAATTTACAGAAGAGAACATCAGTGGCAAAACAGTAATTACGTGCGAATAATATTGAACAGAGGAGGCACAGTGGCCAGGGCCACCGTCAGCGGCGTTCGCCGCCGGTGCCCATGCCGGTTAGGCGCCGCCCGTCCTCGCAGCGCTGTGCAGCTCCACGCGTCGAGCATCACCCCCTGCCTTCGCCTGGAAGCCAGCTCGCGCGGCCGTTGATGGCGGAGCCATTTTCCTGCCATGGCCGCCGTCCTTCCCTTTTCCGTGCGTCGTCCCTCCCCGCGCCGCAGTCCCCGGTCCAGACCAGCCCAGCACCTCCTCCGCGTGCCAAAGGCGGCGCCCTAACCCTAGCTAACCGCCTGGAGCACGAGCCCCCTCATCTCGCAGCGATTTGGGCGGATTTCCGGTTCTTCCCCACGGCGCCGCTCTCCGCCATTGTTGGCCGCACTCCCTCTCCGGTGAGCTAGCTTGCAATTCCTCTCACTGGTAGCATCCCTTGGCCCCAATCTACATCATGTAAGCTTGGCTCCCTGCTCCATGCAGTGACTCGCCGGGAACGCCCTCGACTCGTCGCGCCGCCCGCAGCCACCCACCACCTCCACGACAACTCGCCACCACGGTGAGCCTCCTAGGCTTTGGGGCCCCGCGGCGCATGTGCGGGCCCTCCCTGGTCCTCACCAGCCCGCGCCCCCCTTCTATCTCGCCTCGACTCGCCGCCGGCGGCCTCGCCACGCCGCCGCGCCCGGCGCACGACGTGCACGCCGCGGCTGCACTAGGCACGCTCCGACACTAAGAAAATTTTCGAGCGTGCTGGCTAGGGTGAAAACCGTGGATGTCAAGCATTTTACAAATTGCCTAACTTTAAATTTACGCCACGGTTTTGAACGATTCAAAGTGCACTGAAGAGTTTATAACTTGTACTACATCATGATGTACATGAACACCTATGGTTATATAGTAAAAATTAATTTTTGAGCAAGATGAAAAGGACTATCATGACCACGCTGCTTAACAAGATTGCATTTTGAAAATGGTGTAACTTCTGTGTCTTAGATCCAAACTTCATGAGCAAAGGCTCTTTGGAAAGTAGATGACTTGTAATTTAACGTAGTAACATAATCCAAGCACTTCAGATGTAGAAAAATAAAGATACAAGTACTCTAAGATGCTAATCTGTTATGCCGCGTGACAACTTGACGTTTTTGAAATTTAATAACTTTTTAAATACAGATCCAAATAAAACAACTATACGTTCGTTGTAAACCTTGAACTACGTACTTTACATGACCCAACATGATTCACCTAAGTTCTATAGCGAAATATTAAGATTTGAACACCTTAAGATGGCTTCACAGTCAGCCTATCAGCTCAGACTTAGCTAAACAGAAATGCTAAGAATGTGCTAAGCTCAAGCTTGTTTATTTACTTGCTGTTTTAGTGAACTATTTTCATAGTTACATGGTGTGTTTAAGCATGTCATAATCATGTTTATATTTTGGGCAAGAACAGTCATCTACCATGTATAAGTTATTGTATAAAAATTTTGCACAAATGAACATGAGTGCTAATTAACTAGGGGCACCATGAGAACATCACCCTAAGAAGTGGACATCAAGTTTTGGTACAATAAATTAATAAATATCAGCTTGGTAATAGATTATACTAGGGAATGTAATAAAATGATTTACTCCAACGTTGGGTCACATGATTATTGATGTAAAACCACAACGCTAAACGTCATCATATGATTATGCTTAGCCATATAAACATTTCTTCCACTTGTTTCGATCATGAGGCCTATCCTATTATTTTGATCTAAAAATCAGCATGCTCAATTATACTAAATGATGAAAAATTTACCTAATTAGAAGGTTGTCCCCATGAAATAAACCACACGTACCAACATCATGACCACGTCATCACGATTCGAGAACATGTTTAATTTATGCAACCATTTCGTTGCATTATATTATTGAGAAAGTTCCATGAACTATCTAAATATATGAAGTCATCCATTGCTCATACACTACATGTGCATTCATATAGGGACCCCGACCGGAGCTGAAGATCAAGGAGGTCAACAACTTGAAGTGAGCGAGTTCGAGTGTGCTAACTACGAACCGAATCAAGGCAAGCCCCGGAGCATAACCTATGTTTTAAAGTTCTCTTTATGTTCACATACGTCTATGATGTATTGTGCATTTACGTTTAGGAGTTGCTCGGAAACCTAGTTGCACTAGATTCCTGTATCCTGTGGTCTTGGTTAAGTATAATCCTAATCGCTAGTGCTATGCTCAATAATTTCATCGGTAGCAACACCGAGTGATTTGGAGATCACCCGGTCTAGGGATTAAATTTTGGTTACCCTCACATGATTAATTGGAGACCGTACGGGGCAGAGCATGTGTAGGATGCGGTGACAAGGTTGGCCCTTGTGCGCCATAGCCCCGTATGTGTCGGTCAAGGACCGTTCGTTGTGACTCCGCGAGCAAGTATTGAGTTGTGTACCAAATGCATACCTTCGTATGGGAGTTGGTAAACTGATGTAACTTGAGAGTCGTAGTGTTGGACGGTAACTCCACCCTTTGTGCAAAGTGTTGGTCACGGTGGATGCACGGGTTTGTGAGTAGACGGAGGGTGTGTTATTATCCTTGGACCCGACGCTACCGTGGTTGCATGTGGAATGCACACTCGGAGGGCGGACCCGGCGCATATCTATGATAATCTTGTGAAAGGTGGCCATACGTGTTCTTCAATGATGCGTATGTCGTGCATTTGGGTTTCCCTGCAGGGTGTAAATCGATATATATCGCCGTCCCTCGCGGTGATGAGTACCACTTGTCTCGAGCAGATTGCATCATAGTAATAAGAGAATATGATGATTAAGCTTGCTGTTTTTGAATATTAAATTCATGTATTGCAACCATGCTTGTTAGTCTTGCTCACAAAAATTTACGATTATGTTTCCACCCTCTTAACTTGGCTAAAATATGAGTTAGATAAATTCTTTAAGTGCTGTTTTTGCAAGTTCCCGCAAGCCAGGTCAAGCCCCCTGCATGTTAGGGTCGGTTCTTAGAACCATTTTTGACGGGTAAGCCTTGCGGAGTATCTTAGATACTCAGGGTTTGTGTTGAAATTGTTTTCAGGATTCCCGCAGCCCGATTATTGTGATTGCTGCGGGAAGTATGTGTGTCAAGGTGAGGAACATCAGGAGTGGACCGTGGAGTGGGTTCCCGCTTCACCGACTCAAGAGTGAGACCATGCCGTATGGGCTGGTGTGGTTCTCCTAGTTAAGCTATATATATATATATATGTACCGTCGAGATGTTTACGCTTCCGCAAAGACATTATCAAGTATTTGTAAAACAACACTACACTTATGTATTGTAATCTGGAATTCGAACAATGGCTTGTAATAATTAAGAGATTATGTATGAAACTTGTTACTCAAGTAGTTTCCCTATGTAATAAAATGACGAATGTATCCCCGATGTATGTGCAATGTACGTTCGCTTCGTCGAATGTCTCCCGATACGATCCTGTTCGACAATCCCTCTCGCTTCGCGAGGTAGGGGTGTCACA